>JAJHJA010001270.1:0-38094 GCA_021202915.1 Heliconius himera
TACGCTTCGCTTAATCCAAATTCATCGCCAGAGTTATTGCTTTTTTAAGCCTCCAAATTCTATATACTAAGAGACTTCCTCTCGATTGGCACACAATCTTTTTGTAACGTACCATTTAATATCCACCAAAATACCGTAAATTTAATTTAAAATAAAGCCTTTTTTATACTTCACTTGTTCATATTTGATATAACCACGGAATGTTCCATATTCGTTTGGTTCAGCTTTACGCTCTTATAATTTTTACTCTTAATATTTTATACCGATAATATTTCCAGCAAGTAATACAATTTTTCGAATCAACAATCTTGAATTATTGGTCTTTTGTATATTTTAAAATTTGAACCTAAAAATAATTTTCCTGAAATACTTTATAATGCTTAATAATATTTCAGAATTTATAAGAAAAATAATATTTTCTTGTTTCTACCAGTGACAGACTGTTGCATTAAAAAGAAACTACTTTTACTATATGGAACGTAGTTTTGATAGCCCTTTTCCTGATATATATTATAAACGGTTGATAATATTTTAGTATTTATGAGAAAAGTTTTTTAATTTCTTGTTTCTACTCGTGAAAGACTGTTACACATTAAAAAGAAAAAATACGACGTACGACAAAAATATAAATAAACCAACATGCTTCAGCTGTTTTAAATAAAAATTCCATATAAAAGTTTACAGCCATAGCCATAAACGTCTTACAGTAAACAGAATGTGTGTTGAGTGTTTGTGTAGGGATCCTACATAGTATTACGTTATGTTGTAAATATTCAACACGGCTATCGTATCGGATCTGCAAAATAAACAACGTGGAAGCGTTTGATATGTGTATCGGGTATGAAGTGAAGAAATGAAGTGCACGGCGTTGAGTGTAAAATGCAGATGGCCGCTCCACTGAGCAGTCGCTAACAACAGTTTTATTGGCCTCTTTTATTCCGCAATCGAATGGAGAAGATAGTGTTATTGTTATCTTGGAAATTGCATGTTTTAAATGTTACATATTATTTTATTGTGAATTGTGAATAATGAAAAAGATTTTTTTATAGAAGCCTCGATATTTATTAATTTATTAAGTCACTATATTCATATCTATAATTGGAAATTTATTTATAGTTTTTTTTTAGTTTTGAAAATGTAGTAAAATAGAACAACATTAGTGATAGGCTTTGGCTTTTTTGTTTCACCTATGGCGCCGCCGTTAGAGTGGGTTAGAAATAAATAAGAGTTGTTTATGATTCATGATTCATTCTAAGTGATTAAGGTAATTCTGAACGCAGTTACTATGGGTTTCATGGAAACGATTAACGTGATGTAATATAACTTACATTAATTTATAAAGATATTAAAAAGACTACATAAACTTATTTATAAACTATACTTTCATGTAGATTTTTAAATGCAAATTATCTCTAGTTTAAGTGAAAAACCTACAATCAACAAATAAAAATCGAAGGCATGGAAGAAATTTCAAATGTGATTAGTAAAAAGAAAAAGTAAAATGAATCCAATTCGTGGTCGGGAGTAATCGGGAGCAGCCGGAGTTGCGTGTGCTCGTTTTGTGCGCCATTTTAATCTCTAAGCAGCTACATATATTGGAAATAAGAGTATTTCTTTAGTTACATTCTATTGAATTAACTTATTTTTTATTCTTTATTTATATATTGAGCCAGTCGTGGCGCAGAGCACAAAGTGTGACTGTAAAATCGACTGGTTGTGGGTTCGATCGCCACTCGGGGAAATGAAATATTTAAATTTATATTTCTTGTGCTCCCCGAAGGCTACTGATTTTAATTTGGTACTGTTCTAACAATGCCATCCCTGAGAAAGTTATATAAGTCTTAAGTTAGTATAGTTTACAATTTTAAGTCGGTTCTCTCTTGTAAAAAAAATATTTTTAATATGATTTTTTTGTTGAAATCGCAGGTGCAAATATTTTTTCTAAATTCTATAACCACGTTTTAATGAATTATACGAGACGCAGGAGTACAAGAATGCGACAGTAAATTAAATATTTAAAATTTTTATTTTACGCAAAACGCAGCTTTGAGTTACGCTACCTGACAGTGCAGTAGGTGCAGTGCTTTCCCGTCGAGGGTGCCCACCACCCTTGACTCCGCGACGTGCCTTGCAGGCTCCCGCCGCCGCGTTTCGCGGAAGACTCTTGTCCCCGCGTCTCGCGGCCAGTGGCGGTCGAGGAGGAGCACCGTGAGGTTTTAGTGGGTATTCGGACGGCCTAACATCTGCCAGTCCGCGAGCCCCACATAACCGAGCTCGAGTCCCCACTCGGGCCGGTATCCGTAAAAGGATTTCCTCACGTTAAAAAAAAAATAAAAAAAAAAAAAAAAACGTGCTTTCAGAATTCAGCGGAAATTGAAGAACTGAACAGTTTTATTGTTAACGGAGTGTTTTAACACTAGGTTCTCAGGTTCTCTCAGCTTTCTCCGCAGGATACATCGTGAAGGCAAAAAAATATAACTAACATTTAGTAAAACATTGAAGGTACTAACTAATAGGTAAGTATAATATTATTTACTGCTGCCTCAAGGTGCACGAAGTTGTGTTTAATGTTATTATGAACAACTTATAATATAAACAAGTCGGGTTAGATATCTAATTTTCTTATGCTAAAGTCTCGCTGGCGTATATCGTAATAAATCTATTACAAATACAATGTATGTGCGTTTTTTGCTTTAAAATTCAAAGTTAGTTACCTTAAAGGTCAGTCGTGGCGCAGGAGCACAAGCTTGTGACTGGAAATACGACAGGCTGTAAGTACGATTTCCACTTGAAAAAATTGAAAAAGATTTTTATTATTTTTATCTCCTCGTTTTGATACCGAGGCATTTCCGTTGAGTTCCACTGCTCAACACGCAAAGTTTCCAAAATTCGGCAAAATGTGGGGTCTATTGGAGAGTCTTGACAAAATGGTTTCCTCTGCATATCCTTTTATCTGCGGTATATAGAGTGAAACTGAAAAGAAAAACAGAAAATAACAGACAGTTCTCCACCATCGACAATCCACCGCTTTATTAATATAATATATTCAAATAATCAGCCGAAGAGCTTTACTTTGAAAATAAAAATATATTTAGACACAAAGCTTTTAACAAAAAAAAACAGTTACAAACGAATTAAAAATATATTCATTTAAATATAATAAACTAAAAAATAATTGTAAGCTTCCACTGTAAGTAATTATGTGACAAAAAAGTAAAAAAAGGGAAATAACGTTGGCACGTGACGAATTCCACTGAAAACGCACGTAGACAATTAACTCCGGTTGACATTGCAGTGATACATGGAACGAATCGACGTACGCTCACATACTGAATTGAGCGAATAACCAACATTTATTACTATCTATATAACTCTATAAGTGTAAGTTTGAGACATAATGGATATATAATCTTATAAGTATTATTAGAAATCGAAAGCAATTAACATTAAAAAAAAAAACAAGATAAAAACACGAGTACATTAAATATTTAATTTCCTTGAGCAGGAATCGTACTAAGAAGCTTTCCCGTTTACAGTTACACGCGTGTGCCCCTGTGCCACGACTGGCTTCAGGAAAATATTTACTAAAAAAAATTTTACTATAATTATTTGAGTTTGTTATTATCATGCACCCCGTGAAAAGAATGTGGCATATATTTTAAAAATGTCTAATATTTGGCAATGATCTGAGAAACACGTGCCGCTTGGACGAAAAATTAGGAAAATGTCGTTACATAAATCTCTAAGGAGTCTAATTACGCGGATCCAGCGCTGGCCGGACTCTTGTGAGCAAACTTAAAGCGGCCATAATATGTCATCTTGCTTTAAGAATAGCCAACCTTTAGAAATTACATCAAATAACTTAAATACCAAGAGCTTAGAAAATGGCGTAAAATTGCTGATAGATAAAAGTATCGTTGACATTCTCAATTGAGAGTTGAGACTCAAAGGGTGATCCGTTAAGTGGTTTTAAAATAATCGAGCGTTAGAAAAACATTTTAAACGTAAAAGTATTTCTAGCTTAACACAAAACGTCACAATTTCTATATTAGCTCTGGCAGTGGCTGCGCAGCGAGGTGGCCCTCGTGAGCACAGACTGTGTGTTCGACTCGAGGGCTCTTGGGCGCTGAAAAATAAACTAAACAAATATGAGACGTGAGCTACAGAGTGAAAAATATTACGGGCGCAGTTTCAAATACAACTTCACCGAGGAAAAATTACAATTCAGCCAACATCAAAACAAAAGCACAGGGAAGTACAATGGGCTCGCTGTTCATATTCATTTTTATTTTAGTATATAATTTATTAAATTGATATTGTATGAGACAGTAATTATAGCATAATACTGTAAACATTTAACAAATTAAATTTAATTATACAAAAATTACAAATATAATAATTATATATATGCTTGGGCGCAAGCAACAAAGTTGGAGAAATATTAATAATATTTTTTTTTTCCTTTAATTTTTTTTCATTTTCACAGGCTGAGTAAGTCTAGTATTAAACCCCTCCGCTTTCCAATTTTCGCCGAATTCTGTAGGCATTGTGTAATATGTGGCGGCTCTCAACGCCACGCTTTGCCTAAATGCATTAACTAATCTACTTCGTAATATTTATTTTTTATTTCATTCTTTCCCCAACAATATCGTCCGTATAACTATTTAGGAATACTTTAACACAATTCTCGCTTGTACAAATGAAGAACGTCAATCATTCAGTTTACACCAAATGGGAATTATTTAGACTTCGAGCGAATCGAGTTCGACTTTGAATAACCTTTAACGACGGAAAAGCTTTACTCTGTCAACTCTGCTGCATGCGGAATGCAGAAGATTTTAATTAGTTGTAGATGTATGAAATATAGAAATGATCGCTATATTTCTTACGCCATACAACATCGTGAAATAGACGGCGGAGATCGAGTGCTTATAATATTAACACGCTCGTATTTACGCTTCATCCTTCATAATATGAAATGTTGTTTTTAAAATAATTTTACATTTAAGTATTTATTGAGGCCAGTCATAGCGCAGCGACACAAAGTTTGATAGCAAAATTGACTGGTCGTGGGTTCGATCCCCACTCGAGGAGATGAAATATTTACTTAAATTTATATTTCCATTTCTTCGCTCTGGTGTCGAGGCAAAACGCGGCGTTGAGTTCTGCCACTTAACACGCAATGCCTCCAGAATTCGGCAGAAAGTGGGTAACGGAGAGTCTTAACACTAGGTTTCCTTTGCCTACCCTGCTGTGTGCGGGATGCAGCGTGAAGTTGATTATTAAGTATTTATTGAATGACTATAAATGTGGAAAGTTGTGGGTTCGATTCGCATTCGAAGAAATGAAATGTTTCATATTCTCATTTCTTTGCTGTGGTGTCAAATCAAAGAGCGGCATTGAGTTCCGTCACTCAGTAAAGAGTGCCTAAAGTAATTGGCGCAAAATGAAGAGCGGAATGTTTTAATACCAGACTGCCTCTGCCTACCCTACTACGTGCGTGATACAGCGTGAAGCTGAAAAACAAAACGTTTACATAATATGATATTCTCGCTTTTCTGACATTCCGCATAAAGCAATGTAAGCATAGGAAATCGATAACCAAGACACTTTGTTGTCCAGTTTCTGCCCAAATTCGAGACGCTGCTGTATTTGTGATTGTTAGTATGAAACATGTTAATGTTTAATTCTCCATTACTCAATAAAGAAAATATTTTAAGAACGCTCGGACATGTTATTAAAGAGCGACACTCATTTTGGACTTCAAATTTGAAAGAAATTGAAATTCAAATTTATCCGTAATTTTCATATCCTATTTCACAGCTTAAATATGAAAAACGATAAGACAAAATGTCATGCATAGTCTTGAATCATCATCAAATTCATGGCCAGAGCTATTTCTTTTAAGGCCTCCAAATTCTATATACTAAGAGACTTCCTCTCGATTGGCACATAATTTTTTGTAACGTACCATTTAATATCCTCCAAAATACTGTAAATTTTATTTAAAATAAGGCCTTTTTACTTTTTACTTCACTTGTTCATATTTGATATAACCACGGAATGTTCCATATTCATTTGGTTCAGCTTTACGCTTTTATAATTTTTACTTTTAATATTTTTTATTGTTTATATTTCCGGCAAGTAATATAATATTTTCGAATCAACAATCTTTAAGTAATTGGTCTTTTGTATATTTAAAATTTTGAACCTAAAAATAATTTTCCTGAAATGCTTTATGACGCTTAATAATATTTGAGTATTTATAAGAAAAAAAATATTTTCTTGTTTCTACCAGTGATAGACTTGCATTAAAAATTAAAAAGGAAACACACGATGTACGACTAAGATATAAATCCTAAACCTGCTTCAGCTATTTTAAATAAAAAATCCATATAAAATTTTACAGCCATAGCCATAAACGTCTTACAGTAAACAGAATGTGTGTTGGGTGTGTGTGTAGGGATCCTACATAGTATTACGTTATGTTGTAAATATTCAACACGGCTATCGTATCGGATCTGCAAAATAAACAACGTGGAAGCGTTTGATATGTGTATCGGGTATGAAGTGAAGAAATAGAGTGCACGGCGTTGAGTGTAAAATGCAGATGGCCGCTCCACTGAGCAGTCGCTAACAACAGTTTTATTGGCCTCTTTTATTCCGCAATCGAATGGAGAGGATGGTGTTATTATTATCTTGGAACTTGCATTTTTAAAATGTTACATGTTATTTTGTTGTGATTTGTGAATAATGGAATTGATTTTTTTAATAAAAATCTTATTATTGATATTTATTAATTTATAAGTCTTTTTAAGTTTTGAAAATGTAGTATAATAGAACAACATACTGATAGACTTTGTTATTTTGTATATGTATATAATTCATTATGTAGGTTTCATCTATAGCGTCGCCGTTAGGAGTTGGAAATAAATAAGAGTTGTTTATGGTTCATGATTAATTCTAACTGATCGAGATAATTCTGAACGCAGTTACTATCAGTTTCACGGAAACGATTAACATGATGAAATATAACTTACATTTCTACTAAACAACAACAAAATATTTTTTCACTTAGAGTTTTGAGATTCCAGTCTCATCTGAGTTCAGCGCATTCTAACATACAAATTCATCAGGATTTAGATATTAGAATGGATAGTATATTAAACATAACGTAATTCGATCGACAGATAGACGGTGTTCTGTGGGCACGTATCAAATTAATCTACACTTTACAATGTTTCGTTACATATAATATATGTTCAGTTATTTTGTAGTTTGGGAGATATTTGGGAATTTGTGAATATTTAGGAAAAGTGGCTAAACCAGTGTTTGTTTGTGTCCTTTTAAATTATATTATATTGTATTTATGTGACATCATAAACACACACACACACACACACACAGATCTTTTGCCTCTACGGTTATTCCAATTTATTTATGTTGCTTAGTTATCAGAACGCTTTGACAGATTTCAAGAGGTGCGGGCTCAAATCCCGCTTCAATTTTTTTATAAATATATAAAAAAGTTGAATAAAATAAGTATGCTTTCGATTTTTTTCTGAAGAATAATATTTATTAGTTTAGATTAATTTAAAAAGAGGACTTAAATACTTTCTTGTAGATTTTTAAATGCAATTTATCTCGAGTTTAAGTGAACCTACAGTCAACAAATAGAAATCGAAAGCATAGTAGAAATTTCAAATAGTGATTAATAAAAAGAAAAACTAAAATGAATCCAATTCGTGGTCGGGAGTAATCCGAGCAGCCGGAGTTGCGTTGAGTGCTCGTTTTGTGCGCCATTTTAATCTCTAAGCAGCTACATACATTGGAAATAACAGTATTTCTTTAGTAACATTCTATTGAATTAACTTATTTTTTATTCTTTATTTATATATTAAGCCAATCGTGGCGCAGGGGCACAAAGTGTGACTGTAAAATCGACTGATTGTGGGTTCGATCGCCACTCGGGGAAATGAAATATTTAAATTTATATTTCTTGTGCTCCCCGAAGGCTACTGATTTTAATTTGGTACTGTTCTAACAATGCCATCCCTGACAAAGTTATATAAGTCTTAAATTAGTATAGTTTACAGTTTTAAGTCGGTTCTCTCTTGTAAAAAAAATATTTAAATATGATTTTTTTGTTGAAATCGTGTGCAATCGGGTGCAATATATTATTTTAAATTCTATAACCATGTTTTAATGAATTAATTATATGACACGCAGGAATACAAGTATGCGAGAGTAAATTAAATATTTAAAATTTTTATTTTACGAGGCACAGCGCAACTTTGAGTTCCGCTACCTAACAAGGTGCAGTGCTTCCAGAATTCAACGGTAATTGAACAACTGAAGAGTTTTATTGGTAACGAAGTGTTTTAACACTAGGTTCATAGGTTCTCTCTGCCTACTCCGCAGGATACATCGTGAAGGCAAAAAAATATAACTAACATTTAGTAAAATATTGAAGATACTATAGGTAAGTATAATATTATTTACTGCTGCCTCAAGGTGCACGATGTTATGTTTAATGTTATTATGAACAACTTATAATATAAACATGTCGGGTTAGATATCTAATTTTCGTATGCTAAAGTCTCGCGGGCGCATATTGTAATAAACCTATTAAAAATACAATGTATGAGCGTTTCTTGCTTTAAAAGTCATAGTTAGTTAGCTTAGAAGTCGGTCGTGGCGTAGGCATAAGCGTGTGAATGGAAACGCGACAGGTTGTGAGTTCGATTTCCACTTGAAAAAGTTAAAATAGATATTTATTATTTTCATCTCCTCGCTCTGATACCGAGGCATTGCCGTTGAGTTCCACCACTCAACACGCAATGCTTCCAAAATATGACAAAAAGTGGAGAATGGAGTGTCTTGACATGAGGGTTTCCTTTGCATATCCTTTTATCTGCGGTATATAGAGAGAAAACATTGACAATTCAACGCTTTATTAATATAACATATTTAAATAATCAGCCGAAGAGCTTTGAAAATAAAAATATATTTAGGCACAAAGCTTTTTACAAAAAAAAAGTTACAAACGAATTAAAAACATTCTTTTAAATATAATAAACTAAAAAAAATAATTGTAAGCATCCTCTGTAAGTAATTATGTGAAAAAAAGTAAAAAACGGGAAATAACGTCGGCACGTGACGAATTCCACTGAAAACGCACGTAGACAATTAACTCCGGTTGACATTGCAGTGATACATGGAATGAATCGACGTACACTCGCATACTGAACTAAGCGAATAGTCAACATTTATTACTCTGTATATAACTCTATAAGTGTAGGTTTGAGACATAATGAATATATATTCATATTGGTATAGTAGTCTAATACTTTAATGGCAATTATAGTGTAGGCAAAAAACGTAATCTAAAAAGATTTTTTTGCTTCACGCTGTATGCATCGCGTGTCGAGTGGCGGAACTCAACTTCGCGCTTTGCCTCGTTACCAGAAAAAGGAAATTAAATATTTAATTTCCTAGAGCGGGAATCGCACCTACAAGCTGTCCTGTTTACAGTCACACGCTTGTGCTCCTGTGCCACGACTGGCTTCAGAAAAATATTTCCTGAAAAATCTTTTACTATAATTATTTTGTTATCATCATGCACCCCGTGAAAAGAATGGGGCATATATTTTAAAAACGTCTAATATTTGAGGCCGGTCGTGGCGCAGCGGCACGAGGTGTGACTGCAAAACCGACTGGTTGTGGGTTCGATTCCCACTCGAGGAGATGAAATATTTACTTAAATTTATATTTCCATTTTCTTCGCTCTGGTGTCGAGGTTAAGCGCGGCGTTGAGTTCTGCCCCTCAACACGCAATGCCTACAGAATTCGGCAGAAAGTGGGGAACGGAGTGTCTTAACACTAGGTTCCCTCTGCCTACCCTGCTGTGTGCGGGATACAGCGTGAAGCTAATTTTTATTTTATTTAATATTTGACAATGGTCTGAAAAACACGTGCCGCTTGGACGAAAAATTAGGAAAATGTCGTTACATAAATCTCTAAGGAGTCTAATTACGCGGATCCAGCGCTGGCCGGGTTCTTGTGCGCAAACTTAAAGCGGCCATATGTCATCTTGCTTTAAGAATAGCCAACCTTTAGAAATTACAAAATAACTCAAATACCAAGAGCTTAGAAAATGGCGTAAAATTGCTGAGTAGGTATATATAAAGGTATCGTGGACATTCTCGATTGAGAGTTGAGACTCAAAGGATGAACCGTTAAGTGGTTTTAAAATAATCGAGCGTTAGAAAAATATTTTAAACGTAAAAGTATTTCTAATTTAACATAAAACGTCACAATTTTTATATTAGCTCTGGCAGTGGCTGCGCAGCGAGGTGGCCCTCGTGAGCACAGACTGTGTGTTCGACTCGAGGGCTCTTGTGCGCTGAAAAATAAACTAAACAAATATCAGGCGTGAGCTACAGAGTGAAAAATATTACGGGCGCAGTTTCAAATACAACTTCACTGAGCAAAAAATACAATTCAGCCAACATCAAAACAAAAGCACAGGAAAGTACAATGGGCTCGATGTTCATATTCATTTTTATTTTAGTATATAATTTATTAAATTGATATTGTATGAGATAGTAATATACTGTAAACATAACTCGAACTTGGCGGACACACTGCCGTGTGTCTAGATAATAAATTAAATTCAATAATAAAAAAATACAAATATAATGTTTAGATATAATATGCTTGAGAGCAAAAAACAAATTTGGAAAAATATTAATAATATATTTTTTTCCTTCATTTTTTTTAGCTTCACGTTGTATCCCAATGGCAGGGTAGGCAGAGTGAGTCTAATATTAAACCACTCCGCTTTCTAATTTTCAAATTCTGGAGACATTGCATGTTCTGTGGTGGATCTCAACTCCACGTTTTGCCTTAATGCATTAACTAATCTACTTCGTAATATATTTTTTTATTTCATTATTTCCCTTACAATATTGTCCGCAAAACAAATACTTTAACACAATTCTCGCTTGTACAAATGAGACGTCAATCATTCTATTACAACAAATGGGCATTATTTAGACTTCGAGCGAATCGAGTTCTGCTTTGAATAAACTTTAACGAAGGGTAAGCTTTACTCTGTCAACTCTTCTGCGGAATGCAGAAGATTTTAATTAATTGTAGATATATGAAGAGGCCGGTCGTGGCGCAGCGGCACGAGGTGTGACTGCAAAATCGACTGGTTGTGGGTTCGATCCCCACTCGAGGAGATGAAATATTTACTTAAATTTATATTTCCATTTCTTCGCTCTGGTGTCGAGGTTAAGCGCGGCGTTGAGTTCTGCCACTCAACACGCAATGCCTCCAGAATTCGGCAGAAAGTGGGGAACGGAGTGTCTTAACACTAGGTTCCCTCTGCCTACCCTGCTGTGTGCGGGATACAGCGTGAAGCTAATTTAATTTTAATTTTTTTTATATGTGAAATATAGAAATGATAGCTTTATTTCTTACGCCATACATCCCCGTGAAATAGACGGCGTAGATCGAGTGCTTATAATATTAACACGCTCGTATTTACGCTTCATCCTTCATAATATGATGTTGCTTTTTAAAATATTTTTTTAAATTTAAGTATTTATTGAATGACTATAAATGCGAAAAGTTGTGGGTTCGATTCCCATTCGAAGAAATGAAATATTTCATATTCTCTATTTCTTCGCTTTGGTGTCGAATTAAAGCGCGGCATTGAGTTCCGTCATCCAGTAAATTCAAATTTATCCGTAATTTTCATATTCTATTTCACACCTTAGATATGAAAAACTATAAAATAAAATATCATGCATAGTCCATTTGAATCATCGTTTGAATGACGAAATTTAACACAGCACTTTGCCTTGCCAGAGCGAACCTTAAAATCGAACCCCAAACCACATCCACGTCAATACAACACGTTTAAATGAAGGTAAAAGTATATCACATATTAATATACAAAATCACTTTTAAATGGAATTCGCCATATTTAGCCAATACTTAGTGGGTAAAAAGATAAAAATTCATTCAATAATTTTGAAGACAAGCTTAACTGAGATTGATAACGCTTCGCTTAATCCAAATTCATCGCCAGAGTTATTGCTTTTTTAAGCCTCCAAATTCTATATACTAAGAGACTTCCTCTCGATTGGCACACAATCTTTTTGTAACGTACCATTTAATATCCACCAAAATATCGTAAATTTAATTTAAAATAAAGCCTTTTTTATACTTCACTTGTTCATATTTGATATAACCACGGAATGTTCCATATTCGTTTGGTTCAGCTTTACGCTTTTATAATTTTTACTCTTAATATTTTATAAAATTAATATTTCCGGCAAGTAATATAATATTTTCGAATCAATAATCTTTAAGTAATTGGTCTTTTGTATATTTAAAATTTTGAACTTTACTATATGGGAATGTAATATTAATAAATAAATAAATAAATAAATAAATTAGCTTCACGCTGTATCCCGCACACAGCAGGGTAGGCAGAGGGAACCTAGTGTTAAGACACTCCGTTCCCCACTTTCTGCCGAATTCTGGAGGCATTGCATGTTGAGTGGCAGAACTCAACGCCGCGCTTAACCTCGACACCAGAGCGAAGAAATGGAAATATACATTTCAGTAAATATTTCATCTCCTCGAGTGGGGATCGAACCCACAACCAGTCGGTTTTGCAGTCACACCTCGTGCCGCTGCGCCACGACCGGCCTCATATTAATATTAATAAATATTTTCCTGAAATAATTTATAACGCTTAATAATAGTTTATTATTTATGAAAAAACTTTTTTATTTTCTTGTTTCTACTCGTGAAAGACTGTTGCATTAAAAAGAAAACACATTACGTATGACTCAGATATAAATAAACCAACCTGCTTCAGCTATTTTAAATAAAATTTCCATATAAAAGTTTACAGCCATAGCCATAAACGTCTTACAGTAAACAGAATGTGTGTTGAGTGTTTGTGTAGGGATCCTACATAGTATTACGTTATGTTGTAAATATTCAACACGGCTATCGTATCGGATCTGCAAAATAAACAACGTGGAAGCGTTTGATATGTGTATCGGGTATGAAGTGAAGAAATGAAGTGCACGGCGTTGAGTGTAAAATGCAGATGGCCGCTCCACTGAGCAGTCGCTAACAACAGTTTTATTGGCCTCTTTTATTCCGCAATCGAATGGAGAAGATAGTGTTATTGTTATCTTGGAAATTGCATGTTTTAAATGTTACATATTATTTTATTGTGAATTGTGAATAATGAAAAAGATTTTTTTATAGAAGCCTCGATATTTATTAATTTATTAAGTCACTATATTCATATCTATAATTGGAAATTTATTTATAGTTTTTTTTAAGTTTTGAAAATGTAGTAAAATAGAACAACATTAGTGATAGGCTTTGGCTTTTTTGTTTCACCTATGGCGCCGCCGTTAGAGTGGGTTAGAAATAAATAAGAGTTGTTTATGATTCATGATTCATTCTAAGTGATTAAGGTAATTCTGAACGCAGTTACTATGGGTTTCATGGAAACGATTAACGTGATGTAATATAACTTACATTAATTTATAAACAGATTAATTTATAAAGATATTAAAAAGACTACATAAACTTATTTATAAACTATACTTTCATGTAGATTTTTAAATGCAAATTATCTCTAGTTTAAGTGAAAAACCTACAATCAACAAATAAAAATCGAAGGCATGGAAGAAATTTCAAATAGTGATTAGTAAAAAGAAAAAGTAAAATGAATCCAATTCGTGGTCGGGAGTAATCGGGAGCAGCCGGAGTTGCGTGTGCTCGTTTTGTGCGCCATTTTAATCTCTAAGCAGCTACATATATTGGAAATAAGAGTATTTCTTTAGTTACATTCTATTGAATTAACTTATTTTTTATTCTTTATTTATATATTGAGCCAGTCGTGGCGCAGAGCACAAAGTGTGACTGTAAAATCGACTGGTTGTGGGTTCGATCGCCACTCGGGGAAATGAAATATTTAAATTTATATTTCTTGTGCTCCCCGAAGGCTACTGATTTTAATTTGGTACTGTTCTAACAATGCCATCCCTGAGAAAGTTATATAAGTCTTAAGTTAGTATAGTTTACAATTTTAAGTCGGTTCTCTCTTGTAAAAAAAATATTTTTAATATGATTTTTTTGTTGAAATCGCAGGTGCAAATATTTTTTCTAAATTCTATAACCACGTTTTAATGAATTATACGAGACGCAGGAGTACAAGAATGCGACAGTAAATTAAATATTTAAAATTTTTATTTTACGCAAAGCGCAGCTTTGAGTTACGCTACCTGACAGTGCAGTAGGTGCAGTGCTTTCCCGTCGAGGGTGCCCACCACCCTTGACTCCGCGACGTGCCTTGCAGGCTCCCGCCGCCGCGTTTCGCGGAAGACTCTTGTCCCCGCGTCTCGCGGCCAGTGGCGGTCGAGGAGGAGCACCGTGAGGTTTTAGTGGGTATTCGGACGGCCATAACATCTGCCAGTCCGCGAGCCCCACATAACCGAGCTCGAGTCCCCACTCGGGCCGGTATCCGTAAAAGGATTTCCTCACGTTAAAAAAAAAATAAAAAAAAAAAAACGTGCAGTGCTTTCAGAATTTAGCGGAAATTGAAGAACTGAACAGTTTTATTGTTAACGGAGTGTTTTAACACTAGGTTCTCAGGTTCTCTCAGCTTTCTCCGCAGGATACATCGTGAAGGCAAAAAAATATAACTAACATTTAGTAAAACATTGAAGGTACTAACTAATAGGTAAGTATAATATTATTTACTGCTGCCTCAAGGTGCACGAAGTTGTGTTTAATGTTATTATGAACAACTTATAATATAAACAAGTCGGGTTAGATATCTAATTTTCTTATGCTAAAGTCTCGCTGACGTATATCGTAATAAATCTATTACAAATACATTGTATGTGCGTTTTTTGCTTTAAAATTCAAAGTTAGTTACCTTAAAGGTCAGTCGTGGCGCAGGAGCACAAGCTTGTGACTGGAAATACGACAGGCTGTAAGTACGATTTCCACTTGAAAAAATTGAAAAAGATTTTTATTATTTTTATCTCCTCGTTTTGATACCGAGGCATTTCCATTGAGTTCCACTGCTCAACACGCAAAGTTTCCAAAATTCGGCAAAATGTGGGGTCTATTGGAGAGTCTTGACAAAATGGTTTCCTCTGCATATCCTTTTATCTGCGGTATATAGAGTGAAACTGAAAAGAAAAACAGAAAATAACAGACAGTTCTCTACCATCGACAATCCACCGCTTTATTAATATAATATATTCAAATAATCAGCCGAAGAGCTTTACTTTGAAAATAAAAATATATTTAGACACAAAGCTTTTAACAAAAAAAACAGTTACAAACGAATTAAAAATATATTCATTTAAATATAATAAACTAAAAAATAATTGTAAGCTTCCACTGTAAGTAATTATGTGACAAAAAAGTAAAAAAAGGGAAATAACGTTGGCACGTGACGAATTCCACTGAAAACGCACGTAGACAATTAACTCCGGTTGACATTGCAGTGATACATGGAACGAATCGACGTACACTCACATACTGAACAGAGCGAATAACCAACATTTTTTACTATCTATATAACTCTATAAGTGTAAGTTTGAGACATAATGGATATATAATCTTATAAGTATTATTAGAAATCGAAAGCAATTAACATTAAAAAAAAAAACAAGATAAAAACACGAGTACATTAAATATTTAATTTCCTTGAGCAGGAATCGTACTAAGAAGCTTTCCCGTTTACAGTTACACGCGTGTGCCCCTGTGCCACGACTGGCTTCAGGAAAATATTTACTAAAAAAAATTTTACTATAATTATTTGAGATATGATATATTTTAAAAATGTCTAATATTTGGCAATGATCTGAGAAACACGTGCCCCTTGTACGAAAAATTAGGAAAATGTCGTTACATAAATCTCTAAGGAGTCTAATTACGCGGATCCAGCGCTGGCCGGGCTCTTGTGAGCAAACTTAAAGCGGCCATAATATGTCATCTTGCTTTAAGAATAGCCAACCTTTAGAAATTACATCAAATAACTTAAATACCAAGAGCTTAGAAAATGGCGTAAAATTGCTGATAGATAAAAGTATCGTTGACATTCTCAATTGAGAGTTGAGACTCAAAGGGTGATCCGTTAAGTGGTTTTAAAATAATCGAGCGTTAGAAAAACATTTTAAACGTAAAAGTATTTCTAGCTTAACACAAAACGTCACAATTTCTATATTAGCTCTGCAGTGGCTGCGCAGCGAGGTGGCCCTCGTGAGCACAGACTGTGTGTTCGACTCGAGGGCTCTTGGGCGCTGAAAAATAAACTAAACAAATATGAGACGTGAGCTACAGAGTGAAAAATATTACGGGCGCAGTTTCAAATACAACTTCACCGAGGAAAAATTACAATTCAGCCAACATCAAAACAAAAGCACAGGGAAGTACAATGGGCTCGCTGTTCATATTCATTTTTATTTTAGTATGTAATTTATTAAATTGATATTGTATGAGATAGTAATTATAGCATAATACTGTAAACATTTAACAAATTAAATTTAATTATACAAAAATTACACATATAATAATTATATATATGCTTGGGCGCAAGCAACAAAGTTGGAGAAATATTAATAATATTTTTTTTTTTCCTTTAATTTTTTTTCATTTTCACAGGCTGAGTAAGTCTAGTATTAAACCCCTCCGCTTTCCAATTTTCGCCGAATTCTGTAGGCATTGTGTAATATGTAGCGGCTCTCAACGCCACGCTTTGCCTAAATGCATTAACTAATCTACTTCGTAATATTTATTTTTTATTTCATTCTTTCCCCAACAATATCGTCCGTATAACTAAGATTAGGAATACTTTAACACAATTCTCGCTTGTACAAATGAGACGTCAATCATTCAGTTTACACCAAATGGGCATTATTTAGACTTCGAGCGAATCGAGTTCGACTTTGAATAACCTTTAACGACGGAAAAGCTTTACTCTGTCAACTCTGCTGCATGCGGAATGCAGAAGATTTTAATTAGTTGTAGATGTATGAAATATAGAAATGATCGCTATATTTCTTACGCCATACAACATCGTGAAATAGACGGCGGAGATCGAGTGCTTATAATATTAACACGCTCGTATTTACGCTTCATCCTTCATAATATGAAATGTTGTTTTTAAAATAATTTTACATTTAAGTATTTATTGAGGCCAGTCGTAGCGCAGCGACACAAAGTTTGATAGCAAAATTGACTGGTCGTGGGTTCGATCCCCACTCGAGGAGATGAAATATTTACTTAAATTTATATTTCCATTTCTTCGCTCTGGTGTCGAGGCAAAACGCGGCGTTGAGTTCTGCCACTTAACACGCAATGCCTCCAGAATTCGGCAGAAAGTGGGTAACGGAGAGTCTTAACACTAGGTTTCCTCTGCCTACCCTGCTGTGTGCGGGATACAGCGTGAAGTTGATTATTAAGTATTTATTGAATGACTATAAATGTGGAAAGTTGTGGGTTCGATTCGCATTCGAAGAAATGAAATGTTTCATATTCTCATTTCTTTGCTGTGGTGTCAAATCAAAGAGCGGCATTGAGTTCCGTCACTCAGTAAAGAGTGCCTAAAGTAATTGGCGCAAAATGAAGAGCAGAATGTTTTAATACCAGACTGCCTCTGTCTACCCTACTACGTGCGTGATACAGCGTGAAGCTGAAAAACAAAATGTTTACATAATATGATATTCTCGCTTTTCTGACATTCCGCATAAAGCAATGTAAGCATAGGAAATCGATAACCAAGACACTTTGTTGTCCAGTTTCTGCCCAAATTCGAGACGCTGCTGTATTTGTGATTGTTAGTATGAAACATGTTAATGTTTAATTCTCCATTACTCAATAAAGAAAATATTTTAAGAACGCTCGGACATGTTATTAAAGAGCGACACTCATTTTGGACTTCAAATTTGAAAGAAATTGAAATTCAAATTTATCCGTAATTTTCATATCCTATTTCACAGCTTAAATATGAAAAACGATAAGACAAAATGTCATGCATAATCCACTTGAATCATCATCAAATTCATGGCCAGAGCTATTTCTTTTAAGGCCTCCAAATTCTATATACTAAGAGACTTCCTCTCGATTGGCACACAATTTTTTGTAACGTACCATTTAATATCCTCCAAAATACTGTAAATTTTATTTAAAATAAGGCCTTTTTACTTTTTACTTCACTTGTTCTTGTTTCACGGAATGTTCCATATTCATTTGGTTCAGCTTTACGCTTTTATAATTTTTACTTTTAATATTTTTTATTGTTTATATTTCCGGCAAGTAATATAATATTTTCGAATCAACAATCTTTAAGTAATTGGTCTTTTGTATATTTAAAATTTTGAACCTAAAAATAATTTTCCTGAAATGCTTTATGACGCTTAATAATATTTGAGTATTTATAAGAAAAAAAATATTTTCTTGTTTCTACCAGTGATAGACTTGCATTAAAAATTAAAAAGGAAACACACGATGTACGACTAAGATATAAATCCTAAACCTGCTTCAGCTATTTTAAATAAAAATTCCATATAAAATTTTACAGCCATAGCCATAAACGTCTTACAGTGAACAGAATGTGTGTATAGGGTGTGTGTGTAGAGATCTTACATAGTATTACATTATGTTGTAAATATTCAACACGGCTATCGTATCGGATCTGCAAAATAAACAACGTGGAAGCGTTTGATATGTGTATCGGGTATGAAGTGAAGAAATAAAGTGCACGGCGTTGAGTGTAAAATGCAGATGGCCGCTCCACTGAGCAGTCGCTAACAACAGTTTCATTGGCCTCTTTTAATCTGCAATCCAATGGAGAGGATAGTATTATTGTTTACATTTTTAAATGTTACACATTATTTTAGTGTGATTTGTGAATAATAAAAAAAAATATTTTATAGAAATCTCGATATTTATTAATTTATTTGGTCACTACATTTATATCTATAGTTGGAAATTTATTTATAGTTTTTTTAAGTTGAAAATGTAGTATAATAGAACAACATTAGTGACAGGGGAGAGGGGGGCACATTCGAACGATTTTTAAACTTTGTGTCATATCTAAAAAATCTACAGTTTTTAACTTCTTTTCTATTTCACAATACTTAGTCCAACTATTGTGCCACAAAATCGTAGCATCATATGTAGAAAAATATATAAGTTTAAGGTGCAATATCAACTTTAGTAGCAGTAGTCAAATGTTCAAAGCTGCCTCCCTTCCGGGGTAGCTTCGAACATATATGGGGCAGTTTTGAACTTTCATCGAATTCAATGAAATTAAAAGGCTTATCAAACTTTTAAGTAATAAACTTAACATTAGAAACGATGGAGATCAAATATCGGTACCATGTTAACTTAAAACGTAAAAAATAATATACCTGGTTTAATATTGCGATTGTACTAGTACTAGTGTTAAATAACTTTAATATCATTAATAGACTTTCAAAAACGAACAAACTAATAAGTAGCTTTGGCTTCGTAGAAGTAATTACCGTTATGAGATCAATCATAGAATAAATCTAATATTATGAAAAGGAAACAAAAAAATAACTTAAATCAGCTTCACGCTGTATCCCGCACACAGCAGGGTAGGCAGAAGGAACCTAGTGTTAAGACACTTCGTTCCCCACTTTCTGCCAAATTCTAGAAGCATTGCGTGTTGAGTGGCAGAACTCAACACCGCGCTTAACCTCGACACCAGAGCGAAGAAATGGAAATATACATTTAAGTAAATATTTCATCTCCTCGAGTGGGGATCGAACCCACCCACAAACAGTCGGTTTTACAGTCACACCTCGTGCCGCTGAAAACTTATGAAACAAAATATTTTTAAATAAACAGCTTACTACCCTAACTTAAACTTAGAACAATTAAATTTAAAGGAAAACATGGATGTAGTACGTGACGTAACCAGCAACTAAAATTGGGGGCAGTAGTCTACGTAAGAAAAAAAAATCAGCTTCACGCTTTATACCGCACACAGCACGGTAGGCAGAGGGAACCTAGTGTTAAGACACATTTCATCTCCTCGAGTGGGGATCGAACCCACAACCAGTCGGTTTTACAGTCACACTTCGTGCCGCTGCGTCACGACTGGCCTTGTTTTTTATAATAATATTCAAAACTGCCCCCTTGATTTTGTTCAAAGCTGCCTCAGGGGTAATTGAAAAATTACAAACGTTTTTTTTTCAAGTAAAAGTTTAAAAATTGTAGTAATCTCTAGTTTATTGCATGATATATGAAACATTCTAACTAAAAATGGAAAAAATAAAACCATATACCTTGAATTGGATCCCTGCGATCCTTACGCGTTTATTTAAAAATGTATAAAATTTTACACAAAATCAAACACTCTTCGTAACTCAACAACTGGCTCTCATATATCAGCGGTGACAAGTGACACGTGTGCAGATTAGTGCTGCCACTACTCAAAAAAAATCTGCCAAAATTTCTTTTTAAAATAGCTCTGTTAACACATATTTTCAAAGGTGCCCCTGTTCTAAGCTACCCCCCTCTCCCCTATATAGTGCATTATCTAGGTTATATCTATGGCGTCGCCGTTAGGAGGAGTTGGAAATAAATAAGAATTGTTTATGATTCATGATTCATTCTGATATTTGGCAATTTGTGAATATTTAACAAATATTGGCTAAACTAGTGTTTGTTTTATGTTAATATTTGTTTCGGTTCGTTGCCTTTTATTTATTTAATTAAAATTTTATTATATTATGTTTTATGTGACGCCCTATTACGTAATTCACTTTTCCTCCTTTTGCCTATATGGTCATTCCAATTTATTTATGTTTCTTAGTGGTCAGTACATTTGGACAGTTTTCGAGAGGTGTGGGTGCAGGTGCTCAAATACCGCTTCAATTTTTTTTATGTTTCCTAAATAAGTATTCTTTCGATATTTTTTCAGAAGAATAATATTTTATTACCTTACATTAATTTATAAACAGATTAATTTATAAAGATATTAAAAAGACGATATAAAGTACTTTCATGTAGATTTTGAAATGCTTTCTAATTATCTAATTTATCTCTAGCTTAAGTAAAAAACCTACAGTCAACAAACAGAAATCAAAGGCATAGAAGAAATTTCAAATAGTGATTAATAAAAAGAAACACTAAAATGAATCCAATTCGTGGTCGGGAGTAATCCGAGCTGCCGGAGTTGCGTTGAGTGCTCGTTTTGTGCGCCATTTTAATCTCTAAGCGGCTACATATACAGGAAATAAGAGTATTTCTTTAGTTACATTTTATTGAATTAATTTCTTTTTTTATTACTTATTTCGAAAACGTATAAAAATTTGAACGTAGCGGGACTCGAACCCGCGCCTCCTGGAAACCGACCAGGCTCTTTGACCACTAAGCCATTCGTTCTGTTTATTTGAGAACGTATGGAACGTGGGGCGTGTGACTGGAAACGCGACTTGAGTTTGATTTCCACTTGAAAATTTTTTAAATAAACAAATAAATCAGCTTCACTGTAGCTCAGCTGTATCCCGCACTCAGCAGGGTAGGCATAGGGAACCTAGTGTTAAGACACTCCGTTCCCCACTTTTTGCCGATTTCTGGAGGTATTGCGTGTTGAGTGGCAGAACTCAACGCCGCTCTTTTCCTCGACACCAGATCGAAGAAATGGAAATATAAATTAAAGTAAATATTTCATCTCCTCGAGTGGGGATCAGACCCACAACCAGTTGGTTATACAGTCACAATTTGTGCCCCTGCGCCACGACTGGCCTAAAAAAAATTAAATAGATATTTATGATTTTCATCTCCTCTCTCTGGTACCGAGGCATTGCCGTTGAGTTCCACCACTCAACACGCAATGCTTCCAAAATTCGGCAAAAAGTGGGGAATGGAGTGTTTTGACATAAGGGTTTCCTTTGCTTATCCTTTTATCTGCGGTATATAGAGTGAAGCTGAAAAGAAAAATAAAAAATAACAGACAGTTCTCCCACCATCGACAATCCACCGCTTTATTTAAATAACATATTTAAATAATCAGCCGAAGAGCTTTACAGAATAAAAAGTTACAAATGAATTAAAAATATATTCATTTAAATATAATAAACTAAAAAAAATAATTGTAAGCTTCCACTGTAAGTAATTATGTGAAAAAAAAGTAAAAAAAGGGAAATAACGTTGGCACGTGACGAATTCCACTGAAAACGCACGTAGACAATTAATTCCGGTTGACATTGCAGTGATACATGGAACGAATCGACGTACACTCACATACTGAACTGAGCGAATAACCAACATTTATTACTCTCTATATAACTCTATAAGTTTGAGACATAATGAATATGTAATCTTGTAAGTATAGTAAACTAATATTTTAACCGTAATTATAGTGTAAGTAAAAAATTGGCTACACGTAATCTGAAGAGATTTTTTTAGCAAAGCAGAGTAGGCAAATGGAATCTAGGAACTTAGCGCGAGGACTACCCACTTCCTGCCAAATTCTGAGGGCATTGCGTGTTGAGTGGTGGAACTCAACGCCGTGCTTTACCTCGTTACCAGAGCGAGGAAGTAAAAAATTGAATTCATAACCTGTCGTGTTTACAATCGAACCCATAACCTGTAACGACTGGACTAAAGAGAATATGTACTTTTTTTAGCTTCATGATGTATCGCAAGCACGGTAGGCAGAAGGAATGTTAAGACTCTCTTTTCCCCACTTGTCGCCGAATTTTCACGGTATTGCGTGTTGAGTAGTGGTACTCAACGCTGCGCCGGGATTTACTTAAATATTTTACTATAATTATTTAAGTTTGTTATTGTCATGCACCCCGTGAAAAGAATGTGGCATATATTTTAATAATCTCTAATATTAGGCAATGGTATGAAAAACACGTGCCGCTTGGACGAAAAATTAGGAAAATGTCGTTACATAAATCTCTAAGGAGTCTAATTACGCGGATCCAGCGCTGGCCGGGCTCTTGTGAGCAAACTTAAAGCGGCCATAATATGTCATCTTGCTTTTAGAATAGCCAACCTTTAGAAATTACAAAATAACTCAAATACCAAGAGCTTAGAAAATGGCGTAAAATTGCTGATAGGTATTTATAAAAGTATCGTTGACATTCTCAATTGAGAGTTGAGACTCAAAGGGTGAACAGTTTAGTGGTTTTAAAATAATCGAGCGTTAGAAAAATATTTTAAACGCAAAAGTATTTCTACCTAACATAAAACGTCACAATTTTTATATTAGCTCTGGCAGTGGCTGTGCAGTGAGGTGGCCCTCGTGAGCACAGACTGTGTGTTCGACTCGAGGGCTCTTGTGCGCTGAAAAATAAACTAAACAAATATCAGACGTGAGCTACAGAGTGAAAAATATTACGGGCGCAGTTTCAAATACAACTTCAACGAGCAAAAATTACAATTCAGCCAACATCAAAACACATTTGAAAACAAAAGCACAGGGAAATACAATGGGCTTGCTGTTCACATTTATTTTTTATTTTAATATATTATTAAGTAAATTGTTATTGTATGATATAGAAATGAAAGCATATACTGCACTGACAAATGCGACAGGTTATGGTTTTGATACGCACTCGGGGAAATTAAACATTTAATATTTTCAATTCCTTGCTACGGTGTTGAAGTAAAGCGCGGCGTTGAGTTCCGTCACCCAATAAATATAATGCCTCCTGCTACAAGCGGGATACGGTATAAGACTGAAAAAAAATATAAATTAGGATTAAGAGCTATCAGCAATGTAATATAAACGTAATATACTAGTAATATAACTAATACATTTCGTATTATTTTCATTATTTTCTCTACAATATCGTTTGTAAAAATCACATTACGAATACTTTAACACAATCCCCGCTTATACAAATGAGACGTCAATCATTCAGTTTACAACAAATGGGCATTATTTAGACTTCGAGCGAATCGAGTTCGGCTTTGAATAACCTTTAACGACGGGAAAGCTTTAATTCGTAATTCGAGTTCTTGTTTAACAATGGTTTTGGATGTGTTTATTTTTTGCAGTATAACATTGTTTTATTTTAAATACTTTTTTAATTTAATAATAATATGTTACCTTTAGTACATATTTAATTGAGTCTAGAAAGTTTTAGAGAAGGTTTCTCTACTTATGAATTGTTTTAAAGCAATCGGTGCATATAGGCCGCCGTGGTATAATCGTGCAACTGTAAATGCGATGGTTGTGGGTTCGATTCCCACTCGCGGGAATGAAATATTTAATACTTGTTTTCTTCGCTCTGGTAACGAGGCAAAGGAATTATATACTGCTCTGATGATCGTCTGGGAAGTTTCTCTATTTACATATACAGGTGGGAAGTGTCAGCACCACTTTAAATGAAACCAAAGTTTTAACTACTCTATATAAGCCTAATACAATTTTTTTTCCCAAAATGAAAGAGTGATTTTTTCAAATAAAATAAATAATAAAATTATTGTTGTAATATACAACGCCATTTGTCAAGAACGGCGCATGCACACATAAATCTATCAAAGGGACCGCCGCATACGCGTCATTCCAAAATCGAGTCGTAGGTATTGGCGGCAAAGTTCAAAGTTGATTAACCTTTAGCAGTATTTTTGTAGTAAAAGGAGGAACTACAGGTATGGATAAACATCGTTAAATGAAAAAAAATACTACGTCTAAACTGTTGAGGTATCTTGATTAATTTCTTTAGGTATGATATGTTTAAAATATTTTACCCTATATACTATTACCGTAAAAGGAGCGAGTGAGGGAGTGTGTGTAACGGCAAAATTAATATACTATGGAAGCGTAAAAGAAGGAGTAGAGTGCGTCTTCGTAGTTGACAATATCTACATATATAAAGAATCATCAAATCATAAGAAAGCAATTGTCTAATAAGGTATAAATAGGCGGCGTTGAGTTCCGCCATTCAACACGTACTGCCTCCAGAATTCAGCGTAGAGTGGCAAACGAAAATATCTTAATGGGAACAGAGTGTCTATGTACGGAATACGGCGTGAACCTTAAAAAAAGCGTATTACATATTACAAGAAGTATTTACATAACATAAAAAATATTAAGGATGTAAGTTACAAGTACTTCGAATAGATGAAACTTTATCGTTTACATTAGTTAGTTACTAAAATATTGCGAATACAAAAAAAAATATTTACAACAATATTTCCTTTAAAGACGCTTTGTTACAATTGTAAAAACACATAAAAAAGAAAGTTATTACAATTCATCAAGTCCCCAGAAAATATGAAGAAAAATTCTGTATTTCATTATTAATATAAAAGAAAAAATCCTTGGCACAAATCTTTTGCTCTTATATTACAACAAAATCATCACACGGACTCGGGTCGAGTAGTTTTGAATGGGGCGACCGAATAAGGCTTAATAATATTGAGCCAATTGTCAAGATTGCTCACTTCGCTGTATCGAATCTACTACAATGCCTTTGTAGCGCAGTTGATATTAATCGAACTAAATTTGTAGGATACAATTTCAAAATTTGGGTATTTTTTATAGAAATATTTTCAGTCTGCTTTTTTGTCTTTGAAAAGTTTAAATTTTTTAAATATTTTTTTTTTAACGAAAATGTGGTAGTTTCACTCAATTTTTTTTACTATAAGTTACTGTTAGTAAAAATATTTGTTTTTTACAAGCACCTTAAAACAACTTATATGCTACTCCATAATCTCTATAATATATTCTTTCGGTAAAAGGTGCATTTAAAATGGTTCAGCAGTTGAGGAGATTAAGACAAAGAGAAACAAACAGATAAAAAAATTAAAATTGTTTGTTTATTTATATATGTGGGTTCACTTGCACCAATAAGTTATCCAGAAAGACAGGAGAAATTAATATTCTAAGCTAATATTTTTTTATTTATATTTATTTATATATATATATATATATATATATATATATATATATATATATATATATATATATATATATATATATATATATATGAAGAATATGATATATATTCTTCATAATACCAACATACATTCTATATAATACCAACATTTCACTAGTAAACTGTAAAAAATAAAAATATTTATGATAGTGAACATGAAAACATAAATTATAAAATTGATTGATATTAAACATATACTACTTTAAAATTATAAATTACATACACAAAAGAAAAGTTTCATAATATGAAACATGAGATTTAGTAATATAGTTATAACTTTCTTTCTTCCGAGAGTAAGCACATATAAAGAGATAAAAGTATCAGTTACAATTATCTTCGTCAAATTAAATCAAACCATTCAAACGTTATATTTATATGAGAGTAATACAACTAGTTTAATTTTATTTATATTTAACCAATATTATATCTTGATTTTTGTTCTTTTTTATTTCTTTTGGTTCAGACTGTATCCCGCATATAGTCGTGTAAGCAGAAGAATGCTGGAAAACTAGTGTTAGGACACTCCTTTCCTCATTTTCCGCCTGTTAACTTGAGTTCTGAAGGCATGGCGTATTGAGTGCCGTAGCTCAACGCCTATATCTATCTTTATTCTTTTTTCAATATATCTTTATTCTTAATAAATAGTAATTGTATAAAATACACTTCAAAGTAAATTTACATATTATTTTAGTGTTTTTTATCAAAAGAGCAATTTAATCATAAAATATTTGATTTCTTACAAATAGAATGACGTCTACTCGTTCGTTTAAATATCATAAAGTAGAAGCCATATTTATTGATACAGAATACATTTATAGTTAGAAAAGGAAATTTGTGCAGAATTCAAACACTATACCATTAAAACAAATTAACTATAAACCATATTATATCATTCAAAGCAAAATTTAAATTAAACTTATTTGATTTTAGAGTATAACTGATAGAAAAAGCTGCAGCTAGATATATGAACCAAGAGTTCACACCTAAAGAATATTGAGATCCCTAAATTGAATATTTCAGATTCGATCTACGACCTCGATTGTTTTTGTGATGACCTGCCACTGCTATCGTCGTCAGGCGACCTTTATATAGTTTAGCACATCTAGAATTCTAACATAGGACGATCTAGACAAAAGTTATATATTTAGTTTATTTTATATTATTATAACGTGATTACTAAGATATATATATTTTTAAATAATAATGAAAGTAATATTTTTTACATTTTAGCCATATATTTCAAACCCTCAGTTAAGGCCGTCGTGGCGCAAGGGTGCAAGTGTGTATTCGATTTGGATTCGATTCCCACTAGAGGAATGAATTTTCAATTGGATAAAATTTTGCTATTGTTGAAGCCAAAGCGCGGCGTCGAATTCTGCCAGAATTCAGCACAAAATAAGGAACGGTATGGAAGTGTCTTAATAGGAACAGAGTGTCTTAACTGAAATATTCAATTTGTGAGGAACTCAATATTCTTTAGGTGTGAATTCTTCATATATAGCTAGCTACAGCTTTTTCTATCAGCTGTATACTTAACAGAAACGGAGTGTCTTAACCCTAGGTTCTCACGTTTTATCCATTCAAAAGTGATACGTACGTCATACAATTCCAACTAACTCCAATATAAGTCAGTCTCATTTTAAAGGACTCTACATCGTTCATTAAAATCGCATTTAATATTAAATATTATTATAGAAATAGATTGTGATTTTATTATATTACTAATTGACTACATTCTGGCCTTTCTAAAATCAAGACATTCAATGGCATGGCGGAACTTAACATCAGCTGCGTTTCAATAGATAAAGAATAATAATTAAATGATTATAGTATTACTAAGTATATTACTATGGAAAACACAAATCAGTATACGATTCAAACCAATATATAATTGAATTTGGCTGTCATTTCCAATTTTGAGGCCAGTCGTGGCGCAGCGGCACGAGGTGTGACTGTAAAACCGACTTATTGTGGGTTCGATCCCCATTCGAGGAGATGAAATATTTACTTAAATTTATATTTCCATTTCTTCGCTCTGGTGTTAAGATTAAGCGCGGCGTTGAGTTCTGCCACTCAACACGCAATGCCTCCAGAATTCGGCAGAAAGTGGGGAACGGAGTGTCTTAACACTAGGTTCCCTCTGCCTACCCTGCTGTGTGCGTGATACAGCGTGAAGCTGATTTATTTTATTTATTTCCAAAAAAAACCATCACTTTTTATATCTAAAATTGAGATAAAATTGTCGTGCTTCAATATTGAGTAGTTTAAAAATACGAAAGGGAATAAAGTTTGTACGTGACGAATTCAGTTCGAAACGCACGTAGACAATTAACTCCGATTGACATTGTAGTGATACATGGAATGAATCGACGGTGTTTCTCTCGTTGAACAAATAACTACAGAAATTGATTGCCAATCAAAATCTAAATAAGTCGCTTAATAACTTTAGCAAGATTACAGATATAGAGGAAAGTAAAACTGTATATATAGAAATATACAAAATATTACTAAATTATGTATATATTCATACACGTTTGTAAATAGAAAAAAATCTATCAGCTTCCCGCACACAGCTGGGAAGGCAAAGGGAACCTAGAGTTAAGACACTGCGTTCCCCACTTTCTGCCGGATTCTAAAGGCATTGCGTGTTGAGTGGCAGAACTCAACGCCACGCTTTGCCTCGACACCAAAGCGAAAAAATGGAAATATACATTTAAGTAAATATTTCATCTCCTCGAGTGGGGATCGAACCCATAACCAGTCGGTTTTACAGCCACACTTTGTGCCACTGCGCCACGACTGGCCTCACTTTTTGGTTTGTAAAGAGACAACAATAAAATGATATTCTTCTTAAGCGCAACACGTATATAATATATTAATGAAAGCGTAAAGACCATCATGGCAGAATGCGTGAGAGCCTTCTTTAAAACGCGACGATTGTGGGTTTTACCAAATAACTGTCTGAAAAGAGAAAACAGAGTAATCTATTGTCAAAATATGATATTATGTTCTCTTTGTTAACCTATACTATACACTAAAAAAATGACGAAGTTAAAAAAAGAACAAAAGTATAACTTTGTAGTAGCAAACTAATATTAAATAGTAAATATCTAGAGCTCGCTTCTTTAAAATTATTTTAATTTAAAACATTCATTTAAGCAGAGATTGCTGTAAACGGTAGGTAAACGCAAACTTACGTATCGTCATAAATTTTTATTAGCTTTACTTAAAATGCCGTGAAGTTAAATATAAACTAAGTTTTTCCTCGGATCTTTACATTCACATAAAGATAATTTCAACAAATAAGCTGCATAAGAAATGATATTATGGGCTCACTCGATCTTTCTCTTCTCTTTCTCGATCTTAGAATAATTATTGTTTATAGAAAAAAAGAAATTCACCAATTCTAAATAGTTTTTATTAAGGTGGATAACATAACTTAAAAATTAAATAGTGTTTCGTCCTATTGAGAAAAGAATATGTATTAATAGCTTATATTTTACTTTTCTCGGTACAATTAAAAAAAAAGATTTTATAATCTAAAATTTAGTATCGAATACTAAATTATATAGAATTATTTAATACGATTTATATTTTGTGTAATAATTTGTTATTTAATATTTTACATAATTGATCAAATATTTAAAACGCAAATTTCAAAACTTTTCTAAGCAATTCTCTTAAATATGTTTATATCTAGCTAGTATTACGAAAACTCTTTATAGTACTAAATCTCTTATCCCCGACATCACACAGTGTGTGATTACAGCGCCTATTCGGGACGAGTAGTTTTGAATAGGGTGACGGAGTAAGGGTCAGTTATATTGGGCTAGCCAATTGTTAGCAAGTATGGAGCTACGTATGTGGATTGTTCGCATTGTTACACAGAATTATAGGTGGCTGGAAGAAAATAATAAAATTATTTATAAAATAATTTTATTTATGTTTTATATTAAAATAAATTATAAAAAAATATAATTTCAAAGAATGATTAAGGTTTTTTTTCAGCTATATTCTTTCTGTATCTTGCAAGGTCGGCAGAGGGAGCCTAGCGTTAAGACACTCCCCTGTCTGTCTACTTTCCGCCGAATTCTGCTGCATTGCGTATTCAGTGGCGTAACTTAACGCCCCGCAGTACCTCGACACTGAGTTTCGTGATTTTTATAGAATTCTAAATATTTTTTTCTATAACTTTTCTATAAATATATGTAATATAATAGTGCTTCAAATTACAAATGTAAATAATTTTGTTTTTACAATATATTCTATTTGTATTTTGTCAGCTTAGCAAATTTACTAAAGACAATTTAGAAAATATCTCAAATATTGACAAACGATAAAGATTCTTCATATTGAACTAGCCAATTGGCAGTGGGGTGAAAGGGTGGCAGGCTTTGAAATAGCGTGTCCTTCAACTTTGAACGCCCGCTGTATTGTAAACTTGACGTTCCTTTACACAGCGAAAACACTTAATTTATCTTACTAAGTAACTAAACTGGTACATTCTAGTATCAGCAGGTGGTTTTGATCACATGCTGTAAAATTTGAACACGTCTTCGTTCTATATCATAAATGTTACATATTTATTGCAAAGTATTATATATTATAGAATAATTTATATAAATATATTAATATATTAATAATACCATTACTAACAATGTAAGGGCCTCTATGGAGTAATGCACAAGATAGATTTTATTCAATTTGAGAAATATCTCGTCATACCGTTTATAAAGTACTAATAAATGATTTATACAAAGTTTTTTTTCACTACAATACGTCTAGTTCTTTGCATAAGTATTAAATCAGCTTTACGCTGTGTTCCGCACACAGCAGGGTAGGCAGAGGAAACCTAGTGTTAAGACATACCTCTTCCCATTTTCCTTTGAATTCTGGAGTGCGGCCTACGGTGCTGGCTTCTATAATTATTTATAATTGTTAAACATTTTCTTCTTTACATAACATACCTACAAGTACCAAATACAATTAAATTGAGCTAACAAATCTCAATAACTTCGACAATTAAATTCGAATCCACACCTCAATAACAACTCTAACTAAGAACATATCAAATAAACGACTCAATCGTCGTAAAAGCAAAGTGGCCGACGGTCCCATATTTGTAACGGTTTTTACTGTAAAGCAAAAATTTTGTTAATTTGACATCGCTCCGTATTGGAGTCACGTCGCCGAACTGAATTAGATTTCGTCGAGTCAATTTTCACAAGATAGCAAACGAAGCATCGCAACCTGCCATAGTGTTACACCACGCGTGATGTAACACAATGTTATTAGCGCGGGACGTATGGTGCATTCCGATTGTGTCTTTTGTTATAATTTCTGATATTATTATATTGTAAAACTGACTGGTTGTGGGTTCGATCCCCGCTCGAGGAGATGAAATATTTACTTACATTTATATTTCCATGCAGCATGCAGTCGAGGCAAAGCGCAGCGTTGAGTTATGCCACTCAACATGCAATGCCTCCAGAATTCGGCAGAAAGTGAGTTACGGAGTACCTTGACACTGGGTTCCTTCTGCCTACCCTGCGGGATACAGCGTGAAACTGATTTATTTATATATTATTATATTATATTTTACATTTATTTGAGATATATCTTTTTTTATTTATCATTTGGAAAATCTAAGTATATGATATAATATATGAATCATATCATTATGATATATGAGTCAGTCAAGGAGTAACTGCCGCTTTATTTTCTAACCGTACTGTACGTCACTAGCTGAAATATCATCCACCACATGGATAAGTGGTGGATGATTTAAACTACTGTGCGGTTTCATAGCTGCGAAATGGTCTACCAGCATTTCCAGGTCGATACGAGTCGAGTACCTTCAAAAAGCGTCTATCGCCACCCTAAAAGCCAGAAATGTACTTATAGCTCTGGTGTTACACGGGGTCTTGGGCGGCAGTGATAACTTACCATCAGGTGATTCGTACGCTCGTTCGCCTCGTCTTTTCTACAAAAATTCCGCCACTCAACACGCAATGCTTGGAAAATTCGGCGGTAAGTGAGAAACCGATAGTTTTAACACTAGATTCCCTGTACCTACTCTGGGTGATATCGCGTGAAGCTGGAAAAAAAAGTATGTTAATTTTCAAGTACAGATCAAGTTCAATCGTAGTCTTAGAAGTACGTACTTATTAAAATTTTTTTATTAATTATTTACTGACAATAATTAGTAAGCAGTAAAAATAAAGCAAAGAAACTTATGTGGTATTCTTCAAAATTCAGATAACAAAGTGAGTATAAATAAAAATTACGTATTCTCGGAATATAAGAAATAAACTCAAGTAAAGAAACAATAAACGTCTCCCTCGGGCCGAACAAAGGCATAAATTGTTCAAAGTGTCAGTTACAATCACTATTGTCACATTCAATCAAACGATTCAAACATTATGCGAAGAGAGAGGAAATAAAAGCGAATAACTCGATATAAGAGTTCCGGAATTTATATAGTAAAAAAAAGGAGCTCATCCAATTTTGCATTCAATCTAGGACCAAGAGAATTGCGTCTTCCGAGATGACCCGCCACTTCCTCCGCCGTAAAACGGCGTGACCTGATCCGGTTTATTTGATTTGAGTCCGACCGCACTCTGTGTTAACAATTTGCTGAAATAAAATTCACTGCCTCAATGATAATAGAGAGAACTGTCTATGGAAAGTTAGAAATGAATCAAAACTGTCAAACTTACTAAAATATTATATATCAGCTTCACGCTGTATCCCACACACAGCAGATTAGGCAGAGGGAACCTAGTGTTAAGACACTGCATTCCCCACTTTCTCAAACTCAACGCCGCATAAAATATTAATTACAATATAATTTTGTCAGATTGTAGGTTCGATTCCCACTCTAGAAATAAAATATTTAATATTTTCATTTCTTTGGTGTTAAAATAAAGTACGTTTAGATATGCTACTCAACAAGCGGTACATCCAGAATTTGACGGAAAGTGAGAGAGGAGTGTCTTAATACTAGGCTCCCTCTGTCTTTCCTGCTACATACTGGAAGCAGCGTCTTAATTGAAAAAATATATAATTAAACATGCAACATTTGTAATATATTTTTTTCTAACAATTTCACATTCGTTCCAAACATAAACATAATAAAAGTTATTTAATATTTATATTTCATAGTATTTACATACGACCTAATTCTGTTTAAGCGATCAACCGTTACACTAAATGTTAATAATGCGCAAATTCAACCATTCACATCGCTGTTAGAACGTTGGACTGAAATCTGTGGCTAACCAGCTAATTTTCGATTAAAACCATACTTTGATTTATTTCCCCAGCATCGTAGTGGGCACAGCTAGTTGATGTACGGAATATAATGTAAATGTTTGTATGTACTTGTCGGTTGCACGTTTAATGTTATAGCTGACATACTGTTTACATAAGGTATTACTAACTCGTAGTAACAAAATGCCGACTCAAATAAAATTTAAGCTTGAAACTATGAATAAGATAGGTCGAATTCATAAATAATTTACTAAAAATTTGAATACAACCTTAAACTAAAATTTATATTTGAAGAAATTCTGATAATTATAAATAAGTCTAATATTACTTTTAAGCATATTACTGAAGTCTAGCAGACGGATTGTATTTAACGTTCGACATCGGAATACTTAAACAAAAATTGATATTTAAATTAAGGCTAATTGTGGCGTAGGGGCACAAAACAAAGTGTGGCTGTAACACGTCAGGTTGTGGATTTGATTCCTATTCGAGGAAATTAAATATTTAATATTTTTATTTTCTTCACTCTGGTAACGAGGCAAAGCGGCATTAAGTCCTGCCACTCAATACGCAATGCCTCTAATCGGTGGAAAACGGAAAAGCATTTTCTCAAGACTAGGTTCCCCCTGTTGTGTGCGGGATACAACACACTAAAAAAAACATATTTAAATTAACCAAACAACATAATTTAATTAACAAAATTAATTTATATATTCATCAAAACATGAGCGGGTTAAGTTGATTTCAACTACAGCTATTAAGGCTCCGTGTTTCCGGTCCGTTCGCATTAAAACTCCTTTGAAACGCAGTGTAGCTGACGAGCTTTGATTCACCCAATTTCACGTCCCGCTGGATCAACTACGCTGCAATACAGAACAAAGAAAACTTCACTTCACGAAACTTAATAAGCGATTCTAAATTGCCTCCTGTTTAGGTGCTCGTATTAACGACTGGGTTTGGTTTAATTAAGGACATTAACATTTCTAAGGAGTATGTGATGCGGTAAATGGCCTTATTTTGTCATCATAATACTGAAGAATTTTTTCTCTCTGCATGAGTGAAAAAGTAGGTATAATAATTTGTATATAATTAAATTGTCAAGAGGAAGAAAAAGTTCAATATTTCATATATACTAAGATTTATGTCGGTGAGAAGCTTGAGAGTTATCCCTCCGGAACTCATCAGTTTTGGACCCTCTCAAAGGCTAAGTGCAGCCTTTGAGAGGCAACTTTAGCTAGCCTTCGCTTTTGCCATTACGCATAGAAAATGTCATCTTTGTCCATACCCTAAAAGGGAAAGCCGACCTTCTGGCACTCTCTTTGCCTTGAACTTGGTTACGGATGATCAAGGAACAACACCGCCGACCATCGCGCGGTGTCAGAGCTCATTGCCGAATTTTGAAGTTAAGTTCAGCCAAAAAATTGTTAGGCGAACTCTGTTTTCTTTGGATATCCATAAGTTAAGTTGGCCAGATACTTTCTCCCTTTTATTACTTTTTTGTTCACACGCTCTTGAGCTGACAGCGGTGGTAACGCGTTTCTTAATCTTATTCAGTCAACTTAGTCGCAGACTCGTGGACGCGCCCTTATTCACACCATTCCGAAAAAAGGTGACAGTTTAGAAAATACTGATCAGTTCCGAATTAAATTTCTGTTGAGGCATATTTCGGGAATGTCTCCTCATGAGATGAAAAAAACTTGGCTCAGTTCAACCTCCAGTAGACAGAAGTTTGCGCGTTAACCCTAAAAAGCCCATTTGTCGTGTAGCCAATCTTCCAAAATACTCCCCTATAGCCGCACCCAGCATCAGCATATTGGACTATAATATTTCGAGTGACCACTAGTATCGTGATCATCTGGAAAGCTAGGCCGAGTTGGCCTCGAAGAAACTGGGGGTCATCAGCAGAGCGAGATAGTACTTCACGCCAAATTATCGATTGGCCAGCCAGAATCCGCCTCATATGAAGTACTGTTTTCCAAAATACTCCCCTATAGCCGCACCCAGCATCAGCATATTGGACTATAATATTTCGAGTGACCACTAGTATCGTGATCATCTGGAAAGCTAGGCCGAGTTGGCCTCGAAGAAACTGGGGGTCATCAGCAGAGCGAGATAGTACTTCACGCCAAATTATCGATTGGCCAGCCAGAATCCGCCTCATATGAAGTACTGTTTTCCAAAATACTCCCCTATAGCCGCACCCAGCATCAGCATATTGGACTATAATATTTCGAGTGACCACTAGTATCGTGATCATCTGGAAAGCTAGGCCGAGTTGGCCTCGAAGAAACTGGGGGTCATCAGCAGAGCGAGATAGTACTTCACGCCAAATTATCGATTGGCCAGCCAGAATCCGCCTCATATGAAGTACTGTTTTCATCTCTAGGCGGGTGTACCCCAGGATCAGCTTGAACCAGTTGATCGCATACAACATAGAGTCTTTCAAATCAATGGGGATCCAATGATCTGTGAAAGGCTTGACTTTGGCTTTGCGTAGAGACGTTCCCTCGCTGTGGGTTCTCTACTTCATTTATCATCATTTAAATATTATTAATTTCCTCGAGTGGGAATCGGATCCACAAACTGTCGTGTTTACAATCACTTACATGTCTCCTGCACCCCGAATGGTCTTAATGTTTATAAATAAGCAGAAAATGGTAAACAGATTATAAATAGAAATACTTTGTATATCATACAGTTTTACATATATCTTACAACCAAATGCTTAATGAAAAATGTATGTACAATTACTTACAAAAAAACATTCTGAAATAAAATACCTATATTTTAAAATGGAGAGAATGAAAGGAATTAATATTAAAACTTCACATTTATAATTTATATTTTACTACTTTTCTATCACAATAGAATTAAAAATTCAAATAACTTTATGGGAACGAGAGGGACTGGATTTTCAAAAAACCCAGTAAAAATCAAATAACTTGAATCTATAAAAAGCATTACTATAAATTAAATTAATTGTTGAAGAGAATAAAAGCTTTCGAGAAAACTTTTTCATAATCCCTTATGAAAGAAAGGAATAAAGAAGTTATCAAAACTCGGAAAGATTGTAAACAAAGCCTTTAGTGAACCCAGTGATTAATTTGAAAGAACACTTCCAGCCACAAATGGCTTGTTAGAAGTTTATTGCAGTAAAATCCTGACTTTGTACAGAATGACGCGAGGCTTATAATAATGACCTTTAAACTTGTACCATTATAACAAACTTTTTCCACTGAAATCCTATTTATATGATAAATTTATGTTTTTAATTTATTTATATATTTATTTTTTTATAATTGTTGTTGTATATATTTATTACCTACATGAGATGAGAAGATGAAATGATTAAGCCAGCAGGTCCAAGCTGGCTTACCAAATCACGCGAAGATGGACCTATGGCTGATTGGATCTTTACCTGTAGAAGGATTCTTGCAGATAACCAAAAATATATTTTATACTTCGTGTGAGCCAGTTACGCATAGATACCAATAACGTAAACACATACTACTACAAAAATACTACTAAAGGTTAATCAACTTTGAACTTTGTCGCCAATACCTACGAATGAGGCGTATGCGTATGCGCCGGTTTCCCTTTGGTAGGATTACATCAATAATTTTATTATTTATTTTGTTTGAAAAAATACAATACAATACAATAATCATTTTCATTTTTGGGTTTTTTTTAATTGTATTAGGCTTATATAGAATAGTTAAAACTGTGGTTTTATTTAAAGTGGTGCTGACACTTAAATTAACTTAAATATATACAAACAATGACATAAAAGTAGTTTCAGCAAACAAGTATATAACAAATTTATAGACAATCTTGACAAATAACAATATTGTATTCTTTGCATATGGCTTTTTCCCATTTGCAAAACTGCGATTCGCTCATCCGCCTTTTTATATGAAAAAAAAACCCCAATAACATTATTTGGTTCTAGATAATCATTAGTATGTTCTGAAAATGTCGGTAACACATTTTTTATTTTCTTCTTCAAAGTGGTTGCCATCAGTCATTTTTATTCTTTCAATCAAAACTGTGCTTATCTTTTATCTATGCGATTCATTAGTTTTTCTCAATCCTTTATCTCATTGAGACAGTATATGATACAGGAGTTAACAAAAGTCTTCTTGTTACTAGACATAGATTCATACATAAATAAAAGATATTTATTATATGTCAGAGAAGATAACTATAAAAAATATATACTTGTAGTTTTCTTTGAATTTATATAAAATTAGTGCATAGGATAGCATAGCAAACTTCAGCTTGTCAACTTTTATAAATTGTACCTCCCGTTGGCCAACAATCATGAAATGGTTTGGAAGCCTCGGTGGACAACTCCGAGTCGACATTTGTCACATATTATGTGAAACATACGTAAGCTACAACAAAAGATAAAAGTTGATAGCGATTTAATATTATTGTTAGTTATTTAATAATCAAATCAAAATTTTGAAACTGATTTTTGTTTGCATGAAATAACTGTATCAGTTGTTGGTAGACATATAAATAAATAAAAATAAAAAACCGGTCAAGTGCGAGTTGGACGTACCTACCGAGGGTTCCGTTCCAGTTTTAGGATTGCAGATTAAACTTGCTCACTCATTTTGTATGTAATTAGCTACAATTATAATTTTGTAACAGTGTTTATCTTTAAAATAAGTGGTAACTTTCTTTACTACAAGATTTACTGCAAATTTTCACTTCTTGCAAATTTCATTGTTGTAGGTCTATGGGAAATATCGTATATGAAGTGTAACTGATATCCCAATCACCTTTAAAAATATTATTTCATAAAAATTTCCATTTTTTGTTT
>JAJHJA010001271.1:0-20935 GCA_021202915.1 Heliconius himera
GCACACGAGGAGGAGGAGAGGTGAATGTATGGTGTAACGCGGTCTGACCGCATACGTAACATAAGATCGTCGTCTTAAATGATTTTGGCCACGTTACATGTCGGACTGAACTGAATTCCGTTTCCGGTCGTCAAAGTGTCAACACTATTCTTACCTATCCGTATTAAATCGTTCTATAATAATATTTAAAGCTTAAATTGGAGGAAAATGTAGTTTAAATTTACAACACTAGAATAGCAGAAGACAGATGATATAACTCGTGAATTTCTCAAGATCTATCCAATAAAAAGTACAGCCGAACATCCAAGTCAACAATATGAGGTTAGAAATTCAAGTATCATAATACCAGTATAAGATCAGTTTGACAGCGTCAGATTTCAGTTTGGAAAGTTGGCACTATCATAGTGTTGCCATTACATTATAAGGAAATATATTGCTGACAAATCATTCATTCTTTGCGTTCCGTTCGACGTAATTTATTTCAATAACATGGAAGGACAATTTCAATTACTATTTGAGAACATGAAGCTAGAAATGCAAATGCAGTCCGCCGAGCTAACAAAATCTCTAACGCAAAATATAATGGACCGGATGGACGAAAAACTAGCTCCCATTATCGAAGAAAATAAAAAATTAAAACAAAAAATCAGCAACCTAGAGAAAGAAATTGAAAATCTAAAAAGAGAAAATAGAAATAATAATATAATTATTTTTGGATTAGAAGAAACAGAGAAATCTACTGACGACTTATTTAAAAACATTAAAGAAAATTTCAAAAGGGATTTAAATATAAAACTGGATGAATACGAAGTGAATAAATTACATCGTCTTGGAAAGAATAAAGTCGAAAGCAAACCGAGACCTGTGTTATGTTCTTTTGTAAACGGCTGGAAAAAGAACGAAATTATCAAAAATAAAAAAAGCCTCAAAACAATATTTATGTCAGAAGATTACTCAAAGGAAATTTTAGAGAAAAGAAAGGCTTTACAACCGAGGTTATTGGAAGAGAGAAAGAAAGGGAACATTGCTTTTTTGAAATACGACAAACTAATAGTCAAAGAGCCAACCTATGATAGAAGAAAAAGAGAATTATCCAGCTCACCACAGCCAGCGTTGGAAACTCAAACCCAGCCTAAAAAGCAAACAACGCTAAGTTCAATCAAAGCTAGCAGGATGAACGCCTTTGATGTTAGGAGACCCCGATCAAACTCATTGACGAACGTAACTAACAACAATGTAATTCACGAATGCCAATAGCAACTAAAAACCGACAAACGGAAAGTTCAATCAAATTTAAACAAAAATAAAGTTAAAACAACGCTTTCTTCCCCAAGCCGACTGGTCCTCGTGGGGGATGGAGACCACAACCCTTCAACATTAGAGAAAAGTAAAGATAATCATAGAAGTTCTAAGATTTATATCGCAGCCCTAAACGCACTTACACTGAAAAGTGATGAAAATCTTTTAGAACTAACATACGCCCTAAATCAAATAAAATGGGACATCGTTGGCCTCAGCGAAGTAAGAAGGATAGGAGAAAGAATTATTTCTCATCCAGACTTTTTGTTATATCATATAGGAACAACTCTTGGTCATCACGGCGTGGGATTCATTATCAAAAATTACCTCATAAGCTACATAGATGGATTCATAGGAATCTCAGAGCGGATAGCAATGGTAAATTTAAAATTACCAGGATATAAGGATGCTTGGTCCATTATACAGATTTACTCCCCTACAGAAAAATCAGACTTAGAAACGATAAATTCCTTTTACTCTGAGCTAAACAAAACAATTCAAGAACACGCTCACAAAAATCTTATCGTAATGGGAGATTTTAATGGCCAAATTGGTGTAAGGCGTCCTGAGGAGAACACAATAATTGGACCATTTACGTATAGCAATAAACCGAGATCTAGAAATGGAGAAAAAATCACAAACTTCGCAAAAGGAAATAACTTAATAATTTTAAACACTATGTACAAGAAAAAGAAGAATAAGATGTGGACCTGGATTTCCCCAGATGGGAAAACAAAGAATGAGATTGACTTTATGATGACAAATAAAAGTAACTATTTCACCAACTTCAAAATTATAAGCAAATTCAACTTTAATACAAACCATAGATTGATCAGAGCTGAATTGAAAACTATTCAACCAAAAAAACCAAGACCAAGACATAAACTAGACAAAGATAAACTTAGTAAATTTCAAATGGACCAATTAGAGGGGGCACTTAAAGAAAATAATTAAAAATTTCAAAGAGGAAACCAATAATTTAAGTACACAAGAGAAATATGATTGGATAGAAAATACGATTAATACTCAGATAAAACTTTGTTCAAAATCGACACAACAAAAAATTTGGCTATCAACCAACACTATAAATTTATTAGAACAAAGAAACAATTTAATAAGCTCAAGAGACGCAATTGACAGAAGGCGTCGTCTGGCGGAAATCAGTAAGAAAATTAGGGAAAGCACAAGGCTAGATAGGAAAAGACATAGATTAGAGACTATCGAATATTTTATAAATGAATCAGGAGGTGTCAAAAAAGCTTTTAAGGCACTAACAAATTCTAAGGACTGGATTGTAAAATTTAAAAATAAAAGTGGCGAATATAACCAGCGCAGAACAGGCATATTAAGTATTGCTACAGATTATTACAAAAAACTATACGAATGTTGTAATTTGCAAGACTTAGTAGATCTAAAGGACAATTCAAACGTCCCTTGTATCCTTCGGGCCGAAGTTGAAAAAGTAATAGATTCCCAACCGATAGCTAAAGCACCGGGTCCTGATGGAATCAGAAACGAAGTAATAAAGCACTGCAAAGAAGTTCTAACACCAGTACTCACTGATATATTTAACGATATAATCAATACGGAAATTATTCCGCAACAATGGACCGAGTCTAATATTATCTTACTGTATAAAAAAGGAGACAAATATGAAATTGGAAACTACCGCCCTATTAGCCTTATGTCCAACTTATACAAGATATTCGCTAAAACACTATTAAAACGAATTGAGGGACCATTGGACGAGCATCAACCTATTGAACAAGCAGGTTTTCGCAAGGACTTCTCAGTAATCGATCATATTCATGCAGTGCGCCAAATTCTTGAGAAATACAAAGAATATCAACTTATTTACTACATAGCATTTATCGACTACAGCAAAGCATTCGATTCTTTGTACCATGGAGCGATATGGGAGGCATTAACAGAACAAGGAGTAGAACACAAATATATCAGGTTAATAAAAAATGTATACCAAAATAGCTCAGCAAAAATTCAGTTAGAAAAGACGGGTATTCCATTCAAAGTTAGTAAAGGGGTCAGACAAGGTGACCCTCTATCGCCGAAACTATTCTCGGCGGTACTTGAATCAATTTTCAGACGCCTAGATTGGGACAACTTAGGCATCAAGGTCAACGGTAAGTTACTAACGCATCTAAGATTCGCAGATGACATTGTGCTATTTGCTAATACCCCAGAAAAAATCTGTAATATGATAAATGAATTAGCAAGGGAAAGCGAAAAGGCAGGACTGAGGTTAAATCCTGAAAAAACACGTGTGATTTCAAACGGTGAGGAACATCCCATAAAGTTAGGAAAAGCACCAATAGATTACACAGACGAATATATCTACCTTGGGCAATTGATGACTCAAAATAATGCTGTGAACAAAGAAGTGGAGAGAAGAATTACTAATGGCTGGAAACGATACTGGAGCTTAAAAGAGATTATGAAAGATAAAAAACTAAACATTAGAATTAAAAGTAAATTATTTAACACTTGCGTACTACCGGTACTAATGTACGGTAGCCAAACTTGGACTTTGACACAGAAGAACATAGGAAAACTCGCAAACTGCCAACATGCAATGGAAAGGAGTATGTTAAGTGTAAAGAAATCTGATAGGTTGAAAAATAAAGTGATTAGAAAGAAAACTAAGGTACATGATATCACACATAAAATTAAAAGACTCAAGTGGCGGTGGACTGGACACATGATTAGAGGGAAAGACAAATGGAGCAAACTAACAACACAATGGTACCCTAGAGAAGGGAAAAGGAAAAAAGGTCGACCTCAAAAAAGATGGGACGACGATATTAAACACATAGCTGGTACAACGTGGAATAGAGTAGCTCAGGACAGACACGAATGGAAAAGGTTGGAGGAGGCCTTTGCCGACTGGCAAACTGACCTGCAAAAGACAAGCAAACGCCAAATAATTGATTAGTTGTAATTTATTAACTTTAGTTTATTAGTTTTAGTTCATTTATTGTTTGTAAACTAGAATTGTAATAGATGATAAGCAGTTCAGAATAAAAGGCTTTATTATTATATTATTATTATTATTATTATTATTATTATTATTACATGTCGGACTAGGAATAATGTCGGATGCAAATGTCTTGCCATATCAGTCCCTGGAGTGAGACCTCTCGGGCGACCAAGAAAGCGCTGGTTGGATGCATGGAAGTGAGGGCCAATGGTCTTACCACCGAGGATGCTAAAGACCGTGCAAAAATTAGAATAGGTTGAGTAGCTGGCAAAAGCGGGGATTAATGCCAGAAAGAAGAAGCAGACATCCGTACTACGAAAGTGGGAAACGGAATTGTCTTAATTGGTATTAAGTTTCTCACTTTCCGCTAAATTCTTGAGGCATTGCTTGTTGAGCGGCGGTACTCAACCCCACACTTCGTCTTGTTACCAGAGCGAGGAAATTAAAATATTCAATATTTCATTCTTTCGAATGCGAATCAAATGTACCGCTTATTATTGTTGACGCTAAGGCCAGTCATGACGCCTGGGTACAAGTGTGTGACTATAAACACTACTATTTGTGGGTGTACGCTCTGATGTCAAAGTAAAGCGCGACGTTGAGTTCCGCCACTCTACACGCAATGCCACCAGAATTCGGCGAAAAATGGAAAACGTAGTGTCTTAACAATAGATTCCCTCTGCCCACCCTACTGTGTGTGATATACAGCGTGAAGCTGATTTATTATTATTATTTTTCTATTAAAAACAGTAAGCCGACAGGTCTTACCCAATATTATGTAGTGCATTAACCTGATTATTTCTTTATATATTATTTTCCTCGACAACCCCTAACCGCTAATGCACTAGAAGTCACTATAAAAATGTAATTACCTCCTCCGACCTTTCCACTCCTGATGACAGTAAACTTTTATAGCTCATAAAAATTATGTTCGGCGTTAATCGATGTTGTGGCACTTTTTAAAATATATTTGTAAATTATGTATAATAGTGTGGTGGTAAACGTGACAGGTTGTGGGTTCGATCCCATCTCGAGGAAATTCAATATTTAATATTTTCATTGCTTCGCTCTGGTGTCGGAGTAAAGTGTGGCGTTGAGTTCCGTCACTCAACACGCAATGCCTCCGGGCTTCAGCTGTAAACGGGGAACGCAGTGTCTTAACACTAAATGCTGTGAGCGGGATAGAGTGTGAAGCTGATTTTAAGTATAATGTTTTTATTTTTATTTTTTCATATATCAATTCAACATTGGTAAATAATATATCTATGTTTTATTTATTTTGCACCCTCCGACAATATTAAAAGAAAATAAAATAAAAAAATATATTTATTTTTAACTTATTGTTAAACTGCCACATTGAGTTCCATCACTCTTCACATGAACATTGAGCTCCATCACTTTTTACATACGAAGTGTATAGGGTGGTAACTCTAGGTTCACTCTGCAGGGTAGGCACACTGCTTTATGCGGGGTATATAGAAAACATTGGGAACGGAAACGTCTTAATGGGAACGTAGCATCTTAACTCTAGGTTCCCTGCCTATGCACCCTGCCTAACTATATACGAGACACAATGTGAAACTAAATAAAATCGTATAATAATGAGCGTAGGATAAAAAATCGATACATTGTTTGTCTTTTCCAACTGAAACTAAATATTTTATAAGATAAGATGAATATGGTGTAAAGCAAGTACCGACCAATCGACTAAGCTATGTCTACTCAGGAGGAAAAACAGAGTAATTTGTTTTTTCTAAAAATATATACTGAAAACAAAGATAAAAAAACATCAAATCACGAGAAAATCTACTGAAAGATTACTCAGATTTCGCTTAATGCTAAATACAGAAATCGTGGGTTGTGTGGGAGAACACATCGTCGCATTTCATCTGATCAGATAAAAAAATATATACATCAAACAGTAATTGAGGCTCATTGTGACGCAGCGGCACAATATCGAATTGGTTTTGGGTTCAATTCCCACTCAGAGTTTTTTTTTCAAATTTTCTCGTTCTGTTAACAAGATCAAACACGATGTTGAGTTCTCCCAAGCACCACGCAATGACTAGCACAAAGATACAGAGATGAGAGATATAGCGTGAAACTAGAAACATTCTTAGGACTCAGTAATGAGACTGGAACCCACAATCTAACCTATTATTACTGCACAATGATGTAATCTTTAGTATATTTTTTTTCAGCTTCACGCTGTATCCCGCACACAGCAGAGTAGGCAGAAGGAACCTAGTGTTAAGACACTCCGTCCCCTTAATTTCCGCCAATTTCTGGAGGCATTGCGTGTTTAGTGGCGGCACTCAACGTCGCGCTTTTCCCTCGACACCAGAGCGAAGAAATGAAAATATAAATGTAAATAAATATCACATCTCCTCGAGTGGGGATCGAACCCACAACCAGTCGATTTACAGGCACACTTTGTGCCCCTGCGCCACGGCCACTGGCCTCCTTTAGTATTATAAATGTAATAAATTATTTTCTTTTATAAGACCATAGGTACTATCTGTGATCTAAGACACACTTGGTCTACATTTTTACTTAAGTAAATAACGTGAAGGCTACTATTGAATCAGGGCACGCTGTCAATAAAGTGGCAAGTGCAAATTTACTTTTCGCGGCAACGCCCTATGGCCTCGGACAATCGATATGGGGCTGAAGGAAAATAAAGAGAATCATGTAGAAACTATTTGTATTCAAGTTTCTATACGTTATTGAAGTGTACTCGTACATAATAAAAAAATCAAGTATGAAATGTGAATGGTTTCAGAACATAGTAGTTTTAATACACAAGGAAGTCTTTTAAACGCAATTCTCAGTTAAACTGAAGACAATCAGAAAAAAATACTCGGATACCTCACGTTTATATGATTGTTCTGGCGTATTGAATATTGGAGTTCAATCTTTTTTCACTAGAACAGACAAAACAAGAAACGAATATTCTTGTGTAGAATTACAATTATATTTATTTCAATTTAATCATAATTATGCATTTGATGACAGCGCTTTAATACTCATCTTTGGAACCTTAAAATTTGAACGTACTTAATAGTCTAACTTTATTAATATATAAGCTATTGTTATAAAGTTACCTGACTAAAAATATTAATGTTATAATTGAGGGGTCGCCAAAAGCAGCCAGACCTTCTTTACATTTTAAAATCTGCAAGTTCCAGTCTACATACACCCAACACCGGTGCCATTAAGGAATAAGTACTATTAAGGAATATGGAATTTCAAATAATATAAGAAATTACCTGTCCTGAAATGAATGACCCTTTATGACTTAGCATGGTTTTAAAGTCTATCAGATATAAGCCCTAATAAATTACTAGTGCCTACGAATGTAATACCTATAGCAAACAAGAAGATATATAAAATAAGAAACATTTTATTAATTTTTGATTAAATATTATTATCGGTATTTGCTCCTAATATTTTCGTTGCATGTAGCTAATAATTGTCATTTATATATTATTTCCAATAAAGTATTTAAACATTGAGGTCTTTAATTTAACGAAAGATTTTTATATCATTATATATGCTGCTATATTATGCTATTAGGCTATATATTAGGCTAATAGTAGTAAATATAAAAATAACTTTTATTTATTTTTATATTTACTACTATTAGCTTAATAACTGCCAAAGTAACTCAAACTCCAAATTCCATATTCCCTAACAGCGTTGAGTGTGTGTGCATAAGAACTTTCAGGTTTTATAACAGGCTTTTAACCATAAACAAGATTTATTGCTTTATACTTTAAGTATACGTTTTTTATCTGTAATTTGTTTATGCTTAAAGAATAAAATGTCACATTAGATGTCTGTCAAAGCACTTGTGTACGTCACTTTCACTATCAATTCTTGTTTAGTTGCTTAATATTCTACGTATTTTTGTTAATTTAAAGTAAAAATTAAATTCTGATTATCCGTAGTTTTATTTAATTGTGATCAAAATGGCCAGCATACCGCTAATGTATGCTCAGGAGGATTGCGAGTTGGGAGGAAAAGAGAGTAATATGGAGGTATTATATTGTTTTCCACTTCAATGTATATGGTGCAATTTATCATGGCCTTCATTTTATTTAAACTAGGTTTTTGTTTTATCTTTTATAAATATAACTATCATAACAAGATACGTTATGTATTTGTGATGAAGAAAAAATAAGAAATATATGTATTTTCTATTTATCTACATGTCAATTTAAAATTAATGTTAACCGCAATCCATAACTTCCGTCTATTCAGATGATAAGATTTATCATATCTATATATATGAGTCAATACATTTTTCTCAAATTTTAAAGAAACATGTGGTTCTTTTGTATATTAAATAATATCTTAAGTCTGTTTATCAATTTAAAACAAATAAAAACATTGGAAAAACAATTCCCTTCTCAGTTTCTTTGCCCAATTAACTAACTCATAAAACAAAAAAAAAATATTATTTTTCAGGATGATTTTGCATACAGGAACAATGTAATGAATGCAGATAAAGAGATTCGCTTGGCTTTCATCAGAAAAGTATATGGATTACTGAGTGTACAACTCCTGGCTACTGTTGCAATAGCCAGTGTATTTATGCTTGTGAAACCCGTCCAAGGGTTCATACATTCAAAGTAAGAAATATTAAAAATAAATGACATATTCATAGAAAAAAAAGAACAGTTCAGCTTTACACTGTATATCACATTTAGCATGGTATACAGAGAAAACCTGGTGTCAAAACACTCTGTTCTTTACTTTCTGCCTGAATCAGAGAGGTTGCATGTTGAGAAAAATTTATAAAATTGTTTACTTTTCATGCTCTGTTGTAATAACTTCTTACAATTATGATAAATGTTGTATAATGACATGAATTATGCAATAAAATACAGGGAATTACATAGAAATCATATTTCAAAACACAATTAACATTAGCACATTGTGGCTTAATTCATTGTGATAATCTATATATATAAAAGGACTTGTGAGCCATAAACACTGATGGTAGAAAAGTGAAATTTGGGCAGATGTTTATTTTCATATTCTGGACATCCACTAAGGGAATTTGAAAAATTTTAACCCTAAAGGGTTGAAATAGGGGTTGAATGTTTGTATGGAAAAAAAATATAATCTGCACCGATATTTATAAAAATTTAAATTCAGACTCTTAAAAATATTTCATTGAATACGTGTTACATGGTTTTTAAGAATTCACCCCCTAAGGGTTCAAATAAGGGGTTGAAAGTTTATATGGAAAAATCTTTAAATTGCCACCGATTTTTATAAAAAATTAAATTCAGACTGATAAAAATATTTTATTGAACACGTGTTTCGTGGTTTGTTTACAATTCACTCCTAATAAGCGGGCGAAGCCGCGTTCGCCCTCTAGTATATTATACATATATTATGGTTGATGTAAATAATTTTAAAGGTGATATAATAAATGAAGCCAGCATGAAAGTGGTGCAGTTTTCTTGTAAATATGATTATGATTTTCGATTTTATTTGGGCACGAGCATGTGGTGTAAATGTGATAGGTTGTTTGGTTCCCATTCAAGGAAACGAAATACTTAATATTTTTATTTATTTGCTCTGTTTTCGATGCAAAGTATGGCATCATGTTCTGCCACACAAACATGCAAAGCCCCCAAAATTTGGCACAAAAAGAGGGGAGCAGTGTCTAGCAGAGTTACTTTGGCAGTTATTAGGTCATATTACACCAGTCTATGTCTGCCTAACCTCCTAGGTGTGGGGCAGCTACATGGTGGGACTGAAAAAAATATATAGTCCTAATTTTAATGTTTTAGTGACTGGTTGGTCTTCATAGCATTCATAGTGAGCATGGTCACTCTGTTCGCTCTGATCATTAAGAGACGGGACCATCCTACTAACTTATACCTTTTGGCCGCATTTGTGAGTATAATATTATTAGTGTATTACTTGAGTAGGGGAAAACCATTTAGTATGCGGAAAATCTGTCTTTGTGATTCATGACATGTATTCTTGTATTACTACAAGGCTATATATCACTTAAATTTTCTTTAGCAGCACTACGCATAGCAGAGTAGGCAGAGAGAACCTAATGTTAAGACACTATGTTCGCCACTTACCACCTATTTTTTTACTTTTTAACCATGAATTATTATGAGCCAAGAAATTAAAATATTAATAAATTATAATTCATTCCCCCAAGTGGGGATTGAGCCCACAACCGTAGCATCTACAGCAAATTTGTGCCACTCTTACACAATGGCCTCAGTTGTATCTCATACGGTATCAGTTAAGTCATTTTGTTGATAATAGTTTTAATTTAAAGCTACCATTAACACATTTTCATACATTTATCACATTGTTGAAATATTAAAGAAATAAAGCTATAATGATTAAAAATATTTCTCTACGAGTTAAGAAAAGAAAAAAATAAAGTTCAAATCCTGCTTCTATATTTAAAATTTTATTTTTCCTGAAAGCAGCTGGGAGAGAATATTTAAAATATTCTACTCTCCACATAGTGACCATTTAAAACATTGCATATTAGTAACGGAACCCAACACTGCTGCTTGTATTACCATTTAATGTAAATAGAAATAATTTAAATAGAATCCTTCACAACCATTTTATGAACAGCCCCACTATCCCGATTTTTATATAAATATATAAAACTCATTCAAATTAATTATCTACATTTTTATTCGCAGACTGCAGTTCAGGCGTTCACTGTAGGAGTTGTTGTGTCGTATTGTGACAAGTTTGTTGTGTTGCAAGCGTTAGCTCTGACCTTTGCCGTGGTACTGTCTCTTACATTGTACACATTGAATACTAAACGTGATTTCTCATTTGTTGGCTATGGGTAAGTTTTTATATATGTTATCGTTGTATCAGAAAGAAACGGCGTTCGATGGCATGTAAGCGGGTTCGATTTCCACTTGTGGGAGGAAAATTAATGATTTGACATTCTGATTACTTCGTTCAGGGAACATGGCAAAGCGAGGCGTTCAGTTTTGCTATTCAATAAGGAATGCCTCGAAAATATAGGGAAATTGGAGAACGGAGCGTCTGATATTAGCTTCCCTCTTCCTACCCTGTTTAATGTGGGATACAGCATGAAGATAAATATATACAATGCCTAATAAATACTACAATTTCTTTTAAATTCCAGACTTATTGCCGGCCTCAGTGTCCTCATAGTGGGTGGCATAATCCAAATTTTCGTACAAAGCTCGGCCTTTGAAGTGGCATTGTCATTCGTGGGCGCCATTTTCTTCGGTTTCTTCTTAATTTTCGACACACAACAGATGATGACAACACTTTCCCCAGAAGAGTACATTTTAGCTACAATTAACTTATATATGGATATTTTGAACTTATTCTTATATATTTTACGCATTTTGAACGAATTAAACAGGAATTAAGTTGCCAGCACAAAAAAATATTAATTCAAAATTATAAAAGTAGTAATTTTTTCTTCAAAGTGTGGCAACACTGTTATTAAAATCTTTATAGCACATTGATTGTATTGTTTTCAATAGATGTATATGTATTTTGAAAGTGTTTTCTTTTATTTCATAATTATTTGTCATTTGTGATATTATTATTTAAATATTAAAAATTATAATGTTTGTTTGACTATGTATTATTTAACAGTATTTTTTTTATTTAAATGAAATGGGCCTCTGTATTATAAATGTGCCTATGATTTCTCTTTGACATGTCTCTATCGTACTTAAAAGTCACCTCTTAATGTTGTTATGTACACAACTTTTTCTTACTTTAACTATTATTTGATTTAATTAAATATATTTAAAAAAAGTATTTTACTTAAAATTAAAAATCTTTTCCCTACTTATAATTGAGGAAAAAGAAAACAACGACACAAAACATTCCTTGCACATCGTGTGATAAAAAAAAATATTATTAGTCTCATTTTTATTACAGATTTTAATAAATAAAAATAAAGCTTGCTACACTATTGTATTCTTGTAGTGCCTTTATATGTTGACGTTTGTAAATATGGTTAATAAATTCTATTTATTTGTTCAAAATTGTGTTTAATTTCTCTATACATATCCTGTATTATAACTTATAAAGTAATTAAGGGTTTAGAATTCCATTTGAAAAATATAATATTTTTGAAATTAAATATGGACATCTAATTAAATAAGTGCAGCTATAAACGCGACGGCTGTGTTCGGGTTCGATTTCCACTCGGGGTAATGAAATATTTAATATTCTCATTTTCACACTCTGGTAAGGATGTATAATATATATAAAAAATACGAAAGTATTTTTAGTCATTTAATAATAATTAAATTATAATATTTTAAGACTAATTTAAAAACAAATAAAACAAAAAAGCAATTACGAAACAACTGTATTTACTAAAATAAAATTACATTAAAGTGAAAAATATATACATTGAAACAAAATGAATTTACAGATGACATGATAATATACATTTATTAAATACAAATTACCACAGATTCAAAATTTTCAGACTAAAGTACCACAGATTATGCATTTTAGATCTACTGTCAAGGTTTATTCCTTTTTATACAAAAACACACATACACACAAAATTATATAACAAAGAAATATTTAAATTAATTTGTATGGCCCCATACATGTAACAAATAACTATTTATTGAATAACAGTGACACTTTTGGGCTTTGTATAAAAAAGCCAGTTAACACATTTTATCGAAATCTTTGGGAAAGAGGGCGGAGACGAAGTAATTTATTCGCTCGAGTGGGAAATGTACCCACAACTTCCGCCGCGTTTACAGGCTTAAATCTGTCCCACTACACCATGACGGTCACAAAATCTTTCATATCCATATTGCAGACCGATAAAAAAGTTTATTTATAGATACCATGAGCTTTGTTTAATTAATAAAAAAAATATGATGAATACTTAAAAATTGGCTAAAGATGTCATATATTTTTTTTAGTCCATTAACGTTAAATTTAAAGTCCATTAACAGATGTTATGAAATGCATGAATATAATAAACAATATTATTAATCATATTTAAATCATATTTTATAAGAAGAAAAAACCTGAGGGTCTCCATTCTACTCTTTTCGGTGGTACTGAATTATATAATTTCAATTTTTTTCATATTAAATTTGAATCCAAGTGTCTCATATAACAAACCACAACTTCCTATTGCAAGTATTCTTTATGATGATTATAATAATAATGTTGTCTTTACAAATGGAAAATTTTAAATCTTATAATATATCAAATTGCAATAACATAAAACCAGCAAAATTTGTATAAAGAATTGAACAAATGATGTGTCAAATGTTACATACATACAAACTTCTATCCAAAAATAATAGCTTCAAGCTATATCCCACATATAGCAGGGTAGGCAAGGAAAACTTGGTTTTAAGACACTCCGCTTTTCGCCCAAATTCGAGACACTGCGAGTTGTATGGCGAAACTCAACGCCGCATTTAAACTACTAGAGCGATAATTTGAAATCGAATAATAAATATTACAATACGGTCGACGTAAAGTGACCGCCGTAAGCCTTCCTGAGCTTTTGCACAATGTTTACACAGGAAGAAAATAAGGAAAAGTAAGAAAAATCCTAAAATAAAATCTGTACAGCCATCTATAACTATATTCAGAGCGGCCACAACCCTTCAGCAGTACTGTATCGTTGTACATACATTTAAATTATTTCCTATGAATCAGTTCCGGAACAAAGTTTCAATGACATCATGTACGGGTTCTTATGTTCAATCACATCGGCACTGTGGTGTATTTCTTGGTGTATGTTTAGATAATATGTATCTGTGAATTTCTCTTCACATTGCATACATTTTAATTCTTGTGGTGGCTCCTTAGATTGAGGTCTGTAAAAAAATATATATTTTTGTAATCAACCTTTTGTTTAATTATATCTATATTTCATTGATTTCATGATTACTTATTTTTCTTAAATTGTACCCATGTTTCGTCATATTGAAGAGTATCCCATATAACCTATAACCTACACATCAAATTTCAATTAGTAATGATAGAAGAAATATATAACTATCCAATAATAAAATATTAATATAATTATAGTATAATAGTAAAATATATGTGAGTTCGCTCACATAGTCAGATTTGAATGAACTAAAAGTTCACACATTCAAAATGTCTTAGATTTAACGATAGACGTGATATAATATAGCCTATTATTTATTACCATCCTCAATAAATAGACAACACAAAAGAAATCTATTCATACCATATATCATAGTTTTAGTTCCTGAGAAAAGAGTGTTCAAGCAAATAAACACTCCAACTTTACAATATTAGTACTAACCTCAATACATCATCCAGAGTCCTAGTCCTGGTGACTTTACTTGAAATGGCTTTGCACTTTCGCCTGTGTTTGGTGAGTTGGTCAAAAGTGTCGAAACTCTCGTTGCATCCGTAGCACACGCTCTTGTTGTGGCATGTCTCGTGTACCATTAGATCAGTTGACGTGGAGAAACCTGAAAATATTCATATAAATATATAGGTGATTCAGTTTCACGCTGTATCTCGCAGGTTGCCGTCCATTTTTCGAGATATGACGTGTTACGTGGCGGTACTCAATGCCGGGTTTTGTTTGTGTTGGCAGTGGCGTAACGGGCGTAACTCGCGCCCGGTGCAAAATACTTTTCAGCGCCCCACAGACGAACATTTTTGCAGTTTTGCAGACCTTTTGGCGCCCCTTTGTAGTAGCGCCCGGGGCCACCCCCCCCCCCCCCCCCATTTCGCCACTGTGTATTGGTACCAATAAAGTGAACAAATGAAAATAATTCCAACTTCCCGCTGCGGCAGAGGGGGCCTAATTTTAAGACACTATTTACCACTATTAAATTTTCGAGACATTTTATGTTGAGTGATGAATTGGATCGAAACCGCAACCGTCACGTTTACAACCAGACTCTGTGACACACACTGCTGTAAAATTTACGTCGAGTAGAAAATTTATCTTTAATACAGTACTTATCAAGGGATTTTATTATTTAATTGATTTCTGTAAGAAAAGAGAGAGATAGAGAGAGAGGAAGGAGCTTATAATTTTTTTATTGTTTTTTTAATTTTCAGTAAATGATTCTATTATAATTGTAAAATAAATAGGCTTAGTAATTTGATATTGTAGTAAGATTGTAGTAGCATTAGCTTGACACCGACTTCAAAATTATAAAATATTTTTTTTATTATTTTTGTTAAACAATCGAAGTATGTTTTATTTTCTTTGTTAAAAAATAATTTATTTATTATAATCTTGATATAATTTAGTACTAATTCCTCCAGTCATATATCCAAATGAAAGAACCCTAAATTATTTATTAGTGATGAAACATTGATAAAAGTCGGCCTTTTTTTATTATTTATCACTTTTAATAATCTTTAACCTCACAACCATAGCATATTTGCAATCTTGAGATAATACACGTCAGCACAGAACCGTGTGACGCCACGAATGTTTTTTTTTACAGTATGGTTGAGGAGCCTTGGCTGCCCTAAAGTTAGGTTTTCTGAAATCTCACACACTTTTTACCATGAAAAAAAACCATTAAAAGTTTAAAAAAAACCCTAAATATTGATCTTCACAACCATAGCGAATTCCAGGGCGGCCACGACTTGTCGACCGCACTATACTCTCTTTTTTTATTCATTTCTTTATATAGTATGCATGCATTACACTTACTTCGCCTACATATAGCACAGGTATATTTACGTTTTTTCCTTTCTGGAGATAAACTAGTACTAGACTTTCTTTTCACTGATTTGTAAGAATGGTGCGCGATAACGTGAGCCTAGAATAAAAGAAAAATTGATTAAATTTACAGGATTCTAAAAGGAAAATGGTATAAATAAAGATAATAAACCTACAACCTATGTGTGTTTACATTCTCATGCTTGTGTATCTGCGCCACAACAGGCCTCAGCAATATTAGCATTTTTAGGCAGGCAGAGGGAACCTAGTGTTAAGAGACTCTATTCTCCATTTTTACTATAATAGTAATTTTAAAATAATAAATACCTTAAGCCCACTAACACTATTAAATATTTTAGTACACAGCATACACTCCAGGGATAGATCTGTTATACAAGGATCCATGTCTTCCTCTTCACTGACAGGTTCCTCTTTTATTGTGGCTTCTGTGAACTAAAATGCAATATAAATGAAAAATATTGTAATTTTATACTTGAATAGTTTATTGGTTTAAATGGCACCAACCAATTTAATATGTTTTAGTTTCATGCTAGCATTGTATGTTAAGTGGCGGAACTTAATGCCGCACCTTTACCTCGTCACCAGAGCAGAGAAATGAAAATATTAATTATTTAATTTTATCGATTTGGAATCGACGGGATGAACGTGACAAATATATGTAGGGAACTATTATTTATATTTATAGTTTATGTAATATGTGTTGATTAAACTCAGTGCTATTCGTAAGTAGACTTTTATTCATCTCCATCAACACTACATATATCATGTTTACTTTCCTCAAATATGTTTAATTTCTCTAATCTGATATTATGCAGTATATTTGAGATAAAAGTAATGATAAATAATTAGCCTTTTTCTGTGTGACTTGTATCATTATATAAAAAAATATTGTAAGTTTCCAAATTATTGATATATCTAGGAAGAAATTTTAAAAAAACAGTAGAAATTGTTCCAAAAAAAAATTATTTCAGCTTAATAGCCCTTAGTGCATATATGACATTCCTTAAATGTTAATGTAATTCAATGCTAGGGTTTAGAGAGAGCCAGAGTTTAGAAATAAAATGATTTAAATATAATACCTCCTAATAGGGGACCAAGTCACAGGCAAGCATCACATTTACAGTTACACTCTGTCCTACTAAAGTCAAAAAACTTTTTTGTTAATATTTATATTTTATACACTTTTTACTTCTTTAAAATACTTACTTCACCTCCATCATCTTTGTTGCCATTAGTCAAATGTGTCTCGCTTTCACTCATATTATTCACATTGTCTTCATCTGTATGTGATTCATGTATTAAATTTCCTAAAAGTCAAACAAATATTGATGAGTTACAATTCAATCATATTTTTTTTGCTTAGCATAACAAGCCAGAGAGAATGAAGTGACAAACGCTATGATCTCTCCATACTCTCTGTCTCTCTCTCTCTCTTTCACCTCATCTCCTCCTCATCTCTGTCATCAAACATGCACACACATGTCCTCATGCTATAGGTGACCTTCATCTGATATCACTGATACTGTGTTTATAGAGGTGTCTCTACCTCAGTTAGCACTCACTTGTTATTTTTTTTTTAGCTTCACGCTGTATCCCACACTCAGCAGGGTAGCAGAGGGAACCTAGTGTTAAAACACTCCGTTCCCCACTTTGGGCCGTTCAAGTATTACGTAAGCAGTTTTTTTGCAATTATTGGACCACCTCGTGCCGCTGCGCCACGAGCGGCCTCTATTTTATACTTGTTATTTTAACTTACTAATTTAAATGATTCATAATTTAGGCATCATTATTTATTTCTATAAAATACATTATCGCTAATATTTTTGTATTATCATTTTATTGAATTTCTTTCTACATCTAAATACAAAAAATTAAAATAGTTGTAATTCAGTACGTCATATTAATAATTCACCAGTTATTCTGCTTTTAGGAAAGAAAATTATGCTTTTATAGAAACCATAATAAAATCAACACAAAGATTAAAGACAAAATTAAATTAACAATTAAAGGAATTCCTCTTGAAAACCTAAAAATATACACTTAGTGGTCAAAGTCATATGTTCTCATTAAGCTCTGTCGAAAAAACTCTCAAAAAATTATTTTATTTATAATTTCTAAAAAAGAATACCACATACCATTCTCAATAACCTGTACTTGTATAGGTTTTTGTTGAATCTCCTCCGGCTCCACTTTGATTATATCTAAATTGGGCATATCATCCTCCATGTTGTGTTCATCAAATCCATTTCCAAGGCATTCATCATCAGAAACCACTTCTTGTTTTATTTCAAGGTCTGTGGGATTTTCAAATGGTAGTGATTTATCCACCCTGTATGGGCTTAGGCCATATTCTATCATTAGAAGGATAATCAGTTTCATTTGTTTCTTCATATCTTTCTTTAAGAATTTTATCATTCTTTCGTACTGTTGCTGCAAAACTGCTTGCAGTGAGCAATATTTGACAGCATGCTTCACACATCATGTGGGATAGTTTGTCACTCTCAAATATCTGAGGAAAATATGTTTAATATATTTAAATATATATATTTTTTCTTTTACCTGTCTCCCACTTTCTGCCCAATTTTTGAAATACTGCATGTTGTTTTGTTAACAGAATACATCAATGACTCACTTACTCAGACCCTGAGCGGGAATTAAACCCACAAATATTGAATTTACAGTCAGATGTCCAGCCACACACAGAGGGAACCCAGTGTTAATACACTCCAGTCTTGATTTTCTGCAGAATTCTGGAGATATTGTGTGATGAGCGGTGGAATTCAACACCAGAGTGATGAAAATGGAAATATTAAATTGAACCTACAACCTGTTGTGTTTTATAGTCACAATTTGTACCTCTGTGCCACAACTAGCCACAATAGAATTTATGATAATTTAAAAAAAATGCTTTTGTGACATATTGAAATTCAATTAAAAGAATCGTTGGAGACAACAATGTGAGCAGTAAAACAGAGCATAGTGAAGGAAATCATCACTTGGGCAGAAAGCAGGAAATTAATGTATCTTAGCAGGCTTTTTTCTGGCAATATGAAGGAAATGCATGCAAGGCACTGAAAAATCTTAGCAAATAAAATCAAAAAATACCTCAATGTTTGCAAGCTTAGCCAAATCTTCAGCCATTGAATTCTCCATTCCTTCCCAAGGCGGCATCCAACCATCAAATATGTTAAAGAAACTGGAGTCTGTATTCATGATTTGTAAGCATGTGCGACATTCTATTATGGGATTTTCTTCTTCTGGAGTTGTGTCATTTTCAGATTCAGTGATTTCATCCCTAAGTATTTAGGAGACAGTCACAAATTAATAATTTTATTATAAAATAATAGAGCCATTTATAGTGAAGTAATTTCCACTACTGCATAAGCAATTTCCCAAAAAATTGTCAATGGGTAGGGCATTAAGTGTCTTAACGTGTATATAGGATACAGCAAAAACAATAAAAAAATCTATTAGTTTGGAAAAATTTTACAAATTTAAGATTAAAAACACAACTTTCAGTAAGGAACATGCTTGTAAAAATTATTTTAAAAATTAATTAGATAATTATTATTGATATTCCATATTTATAAGATTTGTTGGAATACTTAATACCTAGTTATTAGTTGTCATTGAAGACTGGATATTATTTCTTTAAAACATCTCAGATTTTGTTTGTTTTCTGTCGTTTTACTCATCTTCTCTCATGTTTTATCAGTTTAGTAGTAATATTATGCCTTCAATTTAATAATGTAGTAGCAGTCAAAAGTAATATAATTGGTATTAAAGCACTGTCTCATATTTATGTCTTAGCTTAATCTAACTGCTCTCTCTGCTCTGCTGTCATTTAAATGTTAATGCTTAAATTAAACTGGTACTTTGCATTTTAAATATACTTCGGGATAGTAAGTCCTTAGATTGTCTAACGGTTTCATTATTTCTATCCACCACAGTCTAAGTAAATAAGCTTCATTTTGTTTTTGTTTTTTATATTGACTAAAATCACTGACATTGTAAATAAAAAAATATTTTCAGTACAGTATTTTGCGTCTTCTTTTGTGTGCACTATATATTTGCTCGTCTCATTATTTCGTCGTTATTTTGTATCAATTCTTACTTTACCAAGTTATTCTTGGCGAATCAATATAAAGATTATGAGCGCAATTGCACATAATTATTATACTATATTGATAAAGATGATTGTTTTATTTAACATATTGTCAATATATCTGATATAATAATATAAAAACATTAGAAATATAATAACTTATAGGCTAAGATACGTCGCTTCTTAAGTGACATTAAATGACACAATGGTTCCCGCCATTGACCTGTTTAAGTGTTCAATAAATAATTAAATTGTATTTTTTTTTTCGATATATTTTTCCTTATTTAAGATACTTATTGTTTATTTCTCGACAATAATATTTCATATTAACTTAAATTATTAAATAATACAGGCATGTTCCTTAATATTGACATATTTTGACAGACGCGCACTGCATAGACAAATAAGTAAAAAGGATTTATTTCGTTATAAATATTTTATTCATTACAATTAAGTATTGAGGTTATCCATTTATTACATATAAAAACTTACATTTTTGTTCTTTTATTTCTAACAACAGAAAATGTTTGGAGTCACAACGAATACCACTTGGGAGCACTATTTATTTATATTTGCAAGTCGAACTGTCATCTAACAATAAATTGTCACCTAAATTGTGAGTCCTTGATAGACTTCTGAACGAATGTTATCCAAATTATAATGTCTTACTACTAATATTTTACTCTATTGAGTCTTTTTTTGTATATTTTATCAATTAATATATTTCCTGTTATTACCGAATTGAATCGTCACTTCACTATGAATGATTTGGAATTACATTATCGTACGAATCTTTTCTAGTCTA
>JAJHJA010001272.1:0-53608 GCA_021202915.1 Heliconius himera
TGTATAATATTTGACTGAGCTTGCTGAGCTGTATCCCGCATATAGCAAGGTAAGCAGAGGGAACCTGGGAATCTTATGTTAAGACAGTCCGTTCTTATTAAGATACTTCCGTTCCCTTTTTTCCACTGAACTCTGTAGACCTTGCGTGTTGAGATGCTTCTCTTCGTTTAAGCAATGAATGATAAGCGGCAGTCATAATATACATATATAGTGTGTATATTAGTGCACAATGTAAAGAAATACTATTTTTCACTGGTCTCAAGAACTCATCGGTCGCTGAGCTGAAGGAACACATCTCCGATATCAGGAATGGGCATATATTGAAGTCAACTGTGCAGCGTACTGTGAATAAACCCAGACGTTATATCTAGTATGATAAGCCCCAAATCCTCGCTAAGGATAACAGATATATTCCTAGAATAATCCGCGGTGCTATTGAAATACAAAAATATCCTAATTTCAATAGAGAGGACCGCTGGAAGCTTTCTACCACATGGGACCCCTCATAAAAAGTTTGAAGTCCCAAACCCACCATACCATTCAACAAGAATCGAGGGCAGTACGCAATACAATAAAAAAATCGTTGGCGGTAGTTTGATACAATAATTATGTCAACTGACAGACGAATGCCACCTCAGTCTACCCGTGACCACGGATTACTGCAAAATTTTCGAAACATCGGTTTTCTAAAAAATCTAAAATACTAAATATACTCGATTAATCTGGTTAAACAGTTTCATTTAAAACACACCTACTTCAAAGCGGAATCACGATATTCACATATACTTTTCAACTCGTAACAAATCTATATTTTATAAAAAAAATCAAATATAAAATTAATAAAAAATTACTATTTAAAATTAAAATTCCTTAGCGCCATAGTAAATTCCACTGTTTTATCTTGTCAGCGAAATTGCGGCACGAAATATAGGTAAATCATTTTAACAAAAACAGTTCCGGTAATCCACCTGCAACCGCGAGCTCTGCAATGCGCGCCGTTGATAAATGAAACGCGAAAATATTATATACAGATATTTTCCAATGATGAAAATATATATATATATTTTTTTTAGCTTCACTACTTAACTAGAAGAAATGGAAATATAAATTTAAGTAAATATTTCATCTCCTCGAGTGGGGATCGAACCCTACCCTTGTCCTTTTCCATAAAAAAAAAAACCCACAACCAGTCGGTTTTACAGTCACACTTTGTGCCACTGCGCCACGACTGGCCTCAAATATACATATATATATATATATATATATATATATATATATATATATATATATATCGGCCGGAGGCCGGTCGTGGCGCAGCGGCACGAGGTGTGACTGCAAAACCGACTGGTTGTGGGTTCGAACCCCACTCGAGGAGATGAAATAATTACTTAAATTTATATTTCCATTTCTTCGCTCTGGTGTCGAGGTTAAGCGCGGCGTTGAGTTCTGCCACTCAACACGCAATGCCTCCAGAATTCGGCAGAAAGTGGGGAACGGAGTGTCTTAACATTAGGTTCCCTCTGCCTACCCTGCTGTGTGCGGGATACAGCGTGAAGCTAATTTAATTTAATTTTATATATATATATATATATATATATATATATATATATATATATATATATATATATATATATATATATATATATATATATATATATATATATATATATACATATATATATATATATACACATATATATATATATATATATATATATATATATATATATATATATGTGTAATATAAAAGAATATTTTAATGTAATTTCATATATATATTTCATTAAAATTAACAACGTTTTTAATTACGGCGGATTATTTAAAACTGTTTTGAATAAAATAATTTATTATGGTTACTTTGATAATTATAGTATGTAAAGATAAATGTAGGTCAAAGTTAATATTGTGGGAATGAGAGATATTCTCTAATTATTATAATTATGTGAGATCGTTGTGACGCAGCGGCCCAGCATCTGGTTTTAAACGGCGGATGTGGGTTTGATTCTCATTTGAGGAAGAGGATTATTTTCATTTCCTCGCTCTGAGCTCTGGTAAGAAGATAAAGAGGGGCATTGAGTGACGCCACTCACGATATTTCGATATTCAGAAGATAAGTAACTAAGGAATACGGATTTTTTTTATTTTTCTGTAAGCCTATTAGTTAACGCTTAGTACGAGTTCTCTACTAATTTCTGAATTGTAGAGAAGTACAACTTATAAAATTTAACAATATAAGTATGTAATGTTTTTTTTTTCCTACGAGATGCTTATAAATTTTCACCTTTCGGATATTTTTTCTTTTATATTATCAGGTCTCGCTTCGTGCTAAATGTCATAGTTGTGGTATCGCGGGAGTAACCTATATTTCAATTTCCGCCTTACTACGAGACATTGCGTCTTATGTAGTAGTTTGTCACCACATCTGATAGCAGAATGATATGAAAATATTTAATTATCCCATATGGGCTTCGAACTCACAGCCACCGCGCTTACAGTCAAAAACATGAAGCATTGCCCCTTTAAGCTGATGTTGACATCAAAAACTCTCTATTAAATTATATAATTATATCAAGAATATCATGAAGCAGCATTACTTTTGCAGTACGGCTTCATTTTACGGTCTGTGCGTGACTTTTAATCTGTATAGTCAGTTAGACTAAAACGAATGTGACCGTTTCCATATAATCAAAGGTATCTCATTAGTAAAGCCTATGTACTAAATTCAAATATGCAGCGACTAATAAAAGAGGATAATATAGTTCACTGATTTCGTTTGAAATTAGCTTTATGTGTAGAGATTATTTTTTTAATTATAATTTTCTATTATTATCTCCAGCTTCACGCTGTATCCCGCACACAGCAGGGTAGGCAGAGGAAACCCAGTGTTAAGATACTCCGTACCCAATTTCCGCCGAATTCTAGAGGCATTGCGTGTTGAGTGGCGAAACTCAACGCCGCGTTGTGCCTCGACACCAGAGCGAAGAAATGGAAACATAAATTTAAATAAATATATAAATTTTATTTTATTTTATTATTTAGTTTCCGCCTCTCAACACGCATCGCTCCAGAACTCGGCAGAAAGTGGGGAACGGAGTGTCTTAACACTAGGTTCACTCTGTCTACCCTGCTGTGTATGGGATACAGCGTGAAGCTGATAAAAAAAAATATTTTATTTTATACTACGTCTTTACGAAACATAAAATAAAGTTGTTTCCCATCCCGATTCTATATCTCTATTTAGAAGTTTCTAACTAACATATATTTCAGTTCCATAGTATCAAAAATCTAATTACAGCACGTATTTCTTAAGATGGAAAGTATATTTTTATAATAAATGGTATAAAAATTGTTATATCTAAATGAAAATATTGCTCCACTCTCGAGTCAGTTTTGAATTCAGATTACGCTCCCATTTTTGTTTTTAATCTTAATAAAATCTTCAGCTTCGGGCTAAATATAACGAGATCTGTATAAAAGTTTTGTATGAGCGGCCTTAATTTTTTGTTACGGTCAATGCTTGGTAGGGTCTTACCCCATATCTAAAGTATAAGATTCGATTTACAAAACATCTTCTGATATATTGATTGGTATTTGCAAAACTGCCAGCTTCACGCTGTATCCCGCACACTGTAGGGTAGGCAGAGGGAACCTAGTGTTAAGACACTCCGTTCCCCACTTGGCTGTAAAAAAAATTGTTCGTTGCTGCTCAATTCCAACTGGTTGTAGCGTGATGTCATATTATAGGCTCGATAAATGTAAAAAATAACTCACAAAAGAAATCAATTGAATTAATAGGTCTTGAGGTTAGAGTGTTTAACAAACGAATTCTTCAAATTTAAGCTTATTTAAATGAACAATCACCTAGTTGACGCCGTAAACGTAAACGCGAGAAGTTGTGGGTTCAATTCCCACTCGAGGTAATGAAATATTTAAAGCGTGGCATTGAGTTTCTCCACTCAACACCCAATATCTCCGAAATTCGGGGGAGCGGAGTGTCTTAACACTAGACTCCCTTTGCTATACAGCGTGAAGCTGTTTATAATTTTTTTAACAAAATAAAAGAAAACTCAACAACCTAAATTGAAAATTCAGTTGTATTTCGTGTAGCGAGCAAAGGTTGACGTTGACAAAATGTACTTTTTTAAAGCTTCTAAAATGTAAACTTTAAATTAGGTCGTGATTTTTCTAGAAGCACGAACAGGGACGTACGAATTACCATTTTAATATAGATGTTGATTTAAGCTTGATAACATTATGTTCACATTAGTTTTTTAACTAAAGGCGTCCTTATAAGAATGCATAGTGAAAATCTTAATAAATTTAACTAATATTATAAATAGGAAAGTTTGTGAGGCAGGATGTTTGTTCTACTTTCACGAGAAAACTACTGAATGGATTTTGATGAAACTTTACAGTAATATAACTTATACATCAGAATAAAACATAGGCCACAATTTATGTAAACATTTTATATAATTTGGCTATAATATTACAATAATTTTAATCTGTATCCCCCATACAGCAGAGGTAGGCAGAGGAAATCTAGTATTAAGACACTCCGCTCTCCACTTTCCGTTGAATTCTAGAGGCATTGTGTAGCGGAACTCATCGTCGCGCTTTTGCCAGTGTGAAGTATTGGAAATATAAATAATTATTTCATTACCTCAAATGGGGATCGAACCCATAACAGTCGCGTTTACATTTTGTGCGCCTGCGCCACGACTGGCCCCGGATTAAAAAATATATATTTTAAAGTAATTATTGCACTCAACTTTGCGCTCAAAATACTTATGAATTCCCAGTATAATAAGGTACAGCGCGGCGTTAGGCTCCGCAGTATCTCTAACATATATGGTATATAAACAGATAACGGAAGAACTTAATCATAGTTTTTCTTTGTCCATCTCAAAATTAAACATTAAATAAAACATAAAGACAGATAAGTTATCAAAAAACATGAATTTGTACAAAAAAACAAGAAATTTCTTCGTAAACGAAGAAAAAATATTGGAAAAATGGACGGAGGCAATATTCTCAAAGGGGTAGGCTTTTATTTACAAATGTTCTGAATTGTTAAACAGTGGCCGAATAACGCTAAAGGCTACAATATTTACTGAATCATAAAAATATTAATAACATATGAAAAACTTTATTTTACGTACAACTCCCCGACGTCCCTAGCGACGTGGACCTCGGCTGTATGAAAAATTGAACGGGACCAGATTTTCTCTTATGAAAATATTTCTTGTTTTATCTGTACTCAATTAAAATAAAAAAAAAACTTATAAGAAAATTTGTTATTTTTATTTGTGTTTTATTATCCTTTATTTATACAGATGACAAAGATAAGTTTTTCTAGGGGAAAATATTGACTAAGACTGTAAATGCGACGGTTGTGGGTTCGATTCCCACTTATCATTCGTTGTCATTTTCTTTTGCTATGAATCTTGAAATCTTTTCTCTTTTATTCATAGTTATAAATATGGTGTTTTCAACGTAGAAATCTCCTCGCAACCATAGTCTCTTTTGGGCTATAAAACAATAACAAAATATTATGTTTGATAGAAAAAAGAGATATTAGAAGGGAAAGTGCCAGTCGCGCCAATCGTGGCGCAGGAGCACAAAATGTGACTGTAAATCGACTGATTGTGGGTTCGATCCCCACTCGAGGAGTTGAAATATTTAGTTACATTTATATTTCCATTTCTTTGCTCTGCTCGGCAGAAAGTGGGGAACGGAGTGTCTTAACACTAGGTTCCCTCTGCCTACCCTGCTGTGTGCGGGATACAGCGTGAAGTTGATTTATAGAAGGTAGCGTAGAGTGTTTATAGAAATTAAAAAAAAACACTATTTTACATTAGTTAGACATTTAGACATTAGTCCAAGCTATAAAAAAAATCCATCATTTATCATATATTTTTTGCTTATCCAGAATATTTCGGAATAGGTGTATTTTTACAACCAAAGCTATAAAGAACTGTCACTTCGTTTTATAGTAATCAGATACTTGAATTTAAAGCGCGGATTCATTATTTTTATTATTTTTATTTATTTCGTTCTATAGATACACAGAAGGTTCTATAGATACGTATGTAATGCTTTTATATTTATAAGTTTTAATATTCGCAATAAATTATTATAAAAATGTAAATCAACCTCAATGTTTAATAAAAATATGTTTTTGAAATAATTAAAATAAGTTTATAGAACTATCACCAAAGGGCACTTCTAAAATGACGCTTTATGTGGTCGAAAAATTCGAGATATACTTTTAGACTTGGAGCGGAAGACGAAAGAGGTCCTCTAAAATAACATATTGTATTAGAATTTAAGATAGACATTGTACAAGCTTAACAGTATTTAACTCTGGAAGAAATATAAGTCCTGTAAAATCTTCTAGGTGTTTGATTTCTCTACATGTTTATGTAAAAAAAATAATTATATATATATATATATATATATATATATATATATATATATATATATATATATATATATATATATATATCTTTTTACGCCCAATATTAATAACCTATCTCCAACGTTAATCTTAGATTGTTCCATATATCTATCCAATCTAGACATTAGGTTATTAATATTGGGCGTTAGCAGTGTAGCTAAAGAGAACCTATTTAAAACTAGTGGGGAATGGAGTCGACACTTTCCCCGAAATCTCCCAGACATTGCGAGTTGAGGGATGGATTATCTTAATAGTAAAGCGAAGAGATGAAAATAATTCCTTCCCCAGATTAGGAATAGAACTCTATGTTCTACCGTCACGCTTACGCCACGCAATGTACGCCACGACGGCATCGGATATCGCACAAAAAATCTTTGCACCAAATTGAAAGTGAAAAGTTAAATTTACACAAGCAACAAAAATTTTACACAAGCAAAGTATGTAAAACTATAAAAAATTATATACTTTATACATTTCCTTAGCACTTATTTATATTTCACTTTATTTTTCAGTGTATGTCAATTTTACAGACAAAGTGAATATCACAGATATAAATTTTGTTTGACGATGATTCAAACTTTCAAGACATTAGACAATAAAATCTATGAAACGAAATGAGATATAATAAAACATCCCGCATATAACAATAGATAGAGATAACCTAGTGTTAAGACACTTCGTTCCCGATGTACCGGCCAATTTTCGAGATATTGCGTGTTGAGTGACGGAACTCAACGCCGCACTTTTACTTCTTACCAGAGCAAAAAAAAATTCTTTTCAATGAGAAAAATTCATTTCACCGACTGAACCCACAACCATAGCCTTTACTGTCAGACATTGTACCGTTGCGCCACAAAAGATACTAAATCTAACAAAATAACATAAAATTGTATTCAATAAATATATACATCAATTTCTTTATAATTTCAATCCAAATCCAAAGTAACTAAGATAATTTTATTTATATTCGTACATTTGAGTTTACTTTCAAAGTTAACGTTAACTTTAAATTAAGTTAACTGTACTATACCTACCCATCGAGATCGTATGAGGGTTTGGGATAATTTAGTACGGGATTTAAATTGATAATTTTATACAATAATATACTATTATTTGCTTTCTACTTCTTTCATGGTATTTTACATTTCACATTTCCAAGCTTAATTTTTCTTATATAGAGAAAACGTAAAGGCAAAACTCTATTTCTTTTGCTTTCTGTGTGAATTCAAAATAGTGTGCTTTGAAAAACGAAATCCATATTGTGGTTTATATCTCCCGACCGGTAAAACGACAAAAATGTCTTGTATGTCTTTTTTTAGTACATCGTTTTCGATATACCTAGTGTTAAGGCACTTATTAAGGTACTTCCGTCCCCTTCGGAACTCAATCCCACGATTTGCCTCCCCACCTAAGTGAAGAAATGAAAATATACAATATTTCATTTCTCCGAGAGGGAATGGAACCTACAACCGTCGCGTTTACAGATATATTCTTGTGATGATGAACAGTTGTGTGCTTTTGATGATGGCTTAAACGTTTCTAGCGGCTGTGATATTTTTTGTCTAAGTGATTAATACAGAGTATTAATATGAATCACAAAACGCAATAAACAGTATCTATATATAAATAATTAATAATAATGTTTTTTTTTCCAGCTTAACGCTGTATCCCACATGTAGAGGGCCAGGTCAAGGGTCCATCATACCCGCACGACCATACCACATTATTGCACTCCAATTTACGCTCATATAATTGTTCCATTTTGTATGTTGAGGTATGGAACCTTAAAAGTATATTTGAAAAAGACTGGTAAGAGTGAAATTTACAAAAATGAATATTATAGGTACCTTATTGAATTCAAATTTAAACGTTTAGATTTTTAACTTTAGGATATTTATAACAATATTTTGATATTTAGATCAACATAATTGAAGGGAAAAAAATGTTCTTCACACTGTATCCCGCACACAGCAGAGTAGGCAGAGGGAACCTAGTATTAAGACAATCCGTTCCCCACTTTCTGCCGAATTCTGAAGGCATTGCATGTTGAGTAGCGGAACTCAACGCCGTGCTCGCGCGCTCTGTACGACCAGAGCGAGGAAATAAAAATATAAATATAAATAAATATTTCACTTCCGGGAGCCTCGATCGCATCGAACCCACAACCAGTCGATTTTACAGTCACACTTTGTGCCCCTGTGTGCGGGATACAGCGTGAAGCTGATTTAAAAGAATGTATGCTAAAAATATAATATTAATTACATACAAAATTACAGCAAAGTTTCGCTTTTGTTGATCTAACTTGCCTCATTAATGATGAGTGTGAAAGGCGGAGGAGAAAGGGGTCAATTGTCAGTCGAGCCCACTCGATTTTTAGGTCGAAGTGATACTAGCTCAAGAGAGTAAGGCTCGATTTGTTTCCCTCTAATTCTATTTTCGCTATTTCATAGGATTTTCTGATAAAATTTGTGTTTGAATGTCCGGTTTGATGTATGGAAAGATGTTTTAGTAATGTATGTATGAAATTATGAAGTCAGTCGTGGCGCTGGGGCGCCAATTGTGTCTTTAAAATCGACTGGTTGTGGCTTCGATCCCCTCTTGAGGAAATCAAATATTTATTTATATTTATATTTTCATTTTGTCGCTCTGGTTTCTAGGCAAAGCGCGGCGTTGAGTTCCGCCACTTAACACGCAATGCCTCCAGAAACGGACGGAAAGTGGAGAACGGAGTGTCTCAACAATGGGTTCTTCGTCTACCCTGTTGTGTGCAGGATACAGCGTGAAGCTGATTTGATTTGATTTTATGTATGAAATTATGTAGACTTTTTGATATAGATATTATAATGATATTCTTAATATTAAAAGGTTCAATTGTTTTGTACAATTAACCCTAAACAAAGTGATAAATTAAATATTAGTGGAACTTGTAATCTGAACTATGATAAAATAGTAAAAAAAATCTTTGTACATTAAATATTTTAACAAAAAAAATATTCAGAGTAATATAAAAATAGTAGCCGAACATGAATCGATGATTTATAAATGTTTGTCTTTCAGTTTGTCTGCACACGTAAATCTTCTGAACTAGGAGATGGAATTGAATCAAACTTTTTTGTTATTTAACTATGAGGTCTGGAATCTAGGATCAGGGAGGAATTTTCATATATAATGTACAACCGTAGAGATCTGACTTAACTATACGAAATAGTTAAATGCATTCTTAGCATAACTTTTTAAACGAACAATTTTCATTGACCTACAAAAATTGAAGATCTGTAACATCTGATAAATAATTATGACAGGTCAGCTAAACTAAGAAATAATGAAATGCCGCCTTTGTGACAAATGATTAACATGATAGGCATTTAACATTGATATACAAAAATAAAACATCCACAACAATAAACGAGGTTCCTAGGTTCCCTCTGCCTACCTTCATTTTTATAGAATACAGCGTGAAACTAAAAAAAACAATAATTTTAATAAATATAATCAGCATAACTTTTTCACTTTATTTCCACCAGCTAACGTTTATGCTATCCTCTTAAAATATACGTGACCTCCTCCAGTATCATCGATATTGTGCTTTCGAATATTAATCAAAGCTTTCCATTACCTCTCTTAATCTTAGATGCAATATATTATCATATAATGTTATTAACATTAAATAATACTTAAAAGACGATGTATCGCGTATAATTTGATCAATTGAAGTGAAGTTTTACTATACTTTATTTTTTGTTTTTTTTTTCAGTTTAAGCGTAGTGTTAAGACACTCCGTAACGCATTGACCGCTGAATTCTAGAGGCATTCCATGTTTACTGGCGGAACGCAACATTGTGCCTTGAATCAAATTAAAAACATTAAAAATTCCATTTCCTCAAGTGGAAATCGAACTCACCTGTTGCGTTAAGTCCTACTTTTGCCCCTATGCCACGACTGGCCTCCTTGTAATGTGCACAATAATATTGCGCAATATATTCATTTAAAAAAAATGTTTTTAATAGCACGGATTGCTTTGATTTTCTATTATTAGAATATAGAAACAGTAGAAAATCAAAGAAATCTATGTTTACACCATTTTTATTATTCTTCCCCTCATACTAACCACGTTTTTATTAGCAATCATATTTAAAAAAAAAAAATATATCTCTTATTCAGGATTGTTGAAACCTGAACAAGAGATATGTCCGTTGCAACGACATATGCTACATTTTTACATTTCCCAGATAGCCAACTCATATTTCCGGGATGAATATGAATGAACTTTTACTTCAAAGAAGAAGTTTTTAGAACAAAATTCACGATGCATCCGAGTTGGCAGTCAATTTGCGTAAAAACTGAGAACTTTGAAACTGGGCTATGATAACAAGTTTCTTATAATAAAAAAAAAATCTCATAAAAAAAATTATATTGCTAGAAAATCGTTGCTTCGGATTATATTTTTATAAAAATACAATTTTATTTTAATTTACCTATTACAATATAAATATTAAGACAGATTTATAATAAGGCATATTAAAAAAGTCAAAAAATCAACGTCACGCTGTATCCCGCACACTGCAGGATAGGCAGAAGGAACCCAGTGTTAAGACACTCCGTTCCCCACTTTCTGCCGAATTCTGGAGGCATTGCGTGTTGAGAGGCAGAACTCAACGCCGCGCTTTGTAAGGCATATAAATTTATTAAATTCGTTTCCTTTACTCAAAGCGCACATACTGCTCAATAAATTATATGGTATAAATACGTCTAAATAGTAATGAAGTTATTGCTTTTAAAATTATTTTAGATTACAAACTAAGCGGTCATTAGTTCAAGGCATTCAAAATATTGGTACTAGTGCATTTATTGGTTATATTTCATTTTCCCGGTCTGGAAGACAAAGTGCGGTGTTGAGATCCGTCCGTACACAGAATAAAAGTGCGCTTAAAATATAAGTAACGAAAAGTATAAAAAAATCATTTGTTTTATATTCCTCTAACCAAATAAAAAAATCCATTCCAAGACAATTCATAAAGTAATCTAGACTTTGATAGAAGTTGTCATAAAATCACAAGTATCTCGTGAGATTGACCAAGAATCTAAAACATTTTTATTGGTGGTATAAGTTTCAATGAGTCATTTATATGTGAGAGGTTTCCAAGTTTGTGGGAAGTAAATTATGTTAGTAGTGTCCTTTGGATCGATACTCACATAGTTATTACAATATAAGAAAATCTGCTAAGACTTGTTGGTCCCTTTAGTTTCCTGGAACTGGAAATCAAGTGTTAAGACACTCTGTATCTATTAAGACACTTCCGTTCTTCATTTCCCGCCGGGTTCTGGAGGCATGGCTTGTTAAGTAGCAGAACTTAACGCCGTGCTTTACCTCGTTACCAGCGAGGAAATGAAAATATGAACTTTCTCATTTCCTCGAGTGGATATTTAACACCAAACTTTTTCATTTACAGTCACACGCTTGAGCCCCTTCGCCACGACTAGCCTCACGCAAGCTAATATTATATTTAGACTATATTTATCATCATCATCATCAACATTATCAGCCAGTCCTCGTCCACTACACACAAACACTGGACATAGACCTCTTAAATGGCACGCCACTGAGCTCGATCTTCAGTTCTTCGCATCCAGCCGTTGCCAGCCACTTTCCAAATGTCATCATCCCATATAGCTAGTGAACATCCTACATTACGCTTTCCAAAGCGTGGTCTCCACTCTAGAACGGGTTTGATCCAACGGTTATCGATTCTGCGACAAATATGACCAGCCCACTGCCCCTTCAGAATGCTAATCCTTTGGGTTATGTCGATAATACTCATATTGGTATTTAATTATATTATTTAAATTTCATTATTAAATCTTAACTTACACTCTAAATATCCCGAATTTAATCCACAATATGTATCTCAATAGTCTCCTGTATAAAAGTAATTTGAACAAAATGCGCGCGACGAGCTAAAGGTATTATCTTTCAGTCATTAATCAAACATAAAATTCGTATGAACAGCACTAGCTCAGAACGAGCAATGAGCAAAGGATTTTTTAATATCACAAGTCTTTGTTCACGTATTATTTTTTTATGTACATTTTGACGTTTAAATCTATTGCTTTTTTATACTTTTAAGTAAATAAAATTAATATTTAAGATTTTTTTATTAATGATCTAAGCTTTAGATGTCTTTCATAGCAAGTATATTGAGTAATATTTTCGGAATTATGAAATTTATGGGAAGCCTTCCCGTAAAATAAATAAATAGTTATAAAAAATTAAATATTTAATTCCGCCGAGTGGAAATTGAACCCTTGAGCCATTTCGCCACGATATCTCACACATAAGTAAATTAATAAATTTTTAATAATTTAATAACTTAACTTTCGAAGAACCAACTGCTAAGCTTACCAATCCTCCTTAGCAGAGCTATCCAAATCGGTGTTAGCTTAATTTAATTCGATGATTCAAAAATGCTTGAAAAAATAATATTTGAAAAAAGAGTATGTTGAATTTGAACAAGCTTCAAGTTTCAATGCAAGCATCGAACATGGGACTTATCGCCACATATATAAATGCTAACCAAAAAATCCAAAGAATTATTTGAGCAAAATATAACCAAAAAATATACTATGAATGTAAACAAGTAAGATTCATCCATCTTTATTCGAGCCAGGTCCGGTTAGTAGCATTAGGAATTTTATAGAGCGCAGGAAGCTATATATCTTGACTATCTGCGATATATGGCCACTGTTCAGTTTGCTATGTTGTTGTAATACGTGAAATTAGTCAGGATTCTGGCCAAATGATAGAGGGGGTGTCCTGGATAGTTCATAATATAGTCAAATGGTTTATTGTACCAAAATGTATAATATTTACTTTTTTGGGAGAATTTGATTTATTTTAATTGATTTATAAAACACCATCTCTTATTAGGAGAAGGTAACAAATTTATTCTAATAATATAGGGTGTGTTCTGTTATCGAGTTATTTTTTGTTTCAACTTCACACTGTATAAATCGTAACAGAGTAGGTAGAGAAAACTCAGTGTCAAGACACTACATTCAGTTACCTCCAGAAGTATGAATTCGAGACATAACATATGGAGTGACAGAACTCGACGCCACACCATGTCCTAGCTGAGAAATAAAAAAGGAACCTAAACATAGGTAGGTAAAAAAGGTAGGTAGGTAAAGAGTCTGGCAGTCGAAACTACTGCCAGACTTTTCCACTACACCACAATGGCCCAGTAACGGCACAAAAACTGCCGGAAAGTAAAAAGCTTAATCACTATAATCCAGGCAGCAAAATATATTTATTATTTGTTAAAATTTGTGGACAAGCGCGGCGTTAAGTTCTGCCACTCAACACGCAATGTATCCAGAATTCGGCAGAAAGTGGGGATCAGAGTGTCTTAACACTAGGTTCCCCCTGCCTACCCTGCTGTGTGCGGGATACAGCGTGAAGCTGATAAAAAAAAATGTTAATTTGCAAACTAAATTAAAATGGACGAATACAAAAATATGGAAATTTCTTTTCCATTTAAAATAATACGTTTATATACTTTATAACATTACTTTAGTCGCGCCTATTTTAGGCAATTCAAATCGTTCTCGTAAATAATAAATTTCTGTGAAACAGAAATGAAATGGAGTTATCTTTATTTCCTTTGGTCATATGAAATATAATGAAATAATAGAATTTTAAAGGCAATTAGTTCTGTGTTAGTTTAAAAATTCATAGCTTCATTGGCAGTTATAGCGAATTAGAAATTTAAGAAAAAAGTATAATATATTTTTTTCCTATATAATTTTCTGTTTTTTAAGATTCATCCCGAATACAGTAGGGTAGGCTACATAGCATTAAGACAATCAGTTATTTTCTTTCCATTCGAATTTATGGCAGTGTATGGACTGCGCATCTCAACACCACGTTTTGTGTGGTCAAAATGAAATTATTTATTCTTTAATTATTTATTCTTTATATTTGTTATTCTACTGAATTTAAATCACCCAAGACACCCAATAAGTTTAATCAAGCATATAATTTTTATTTCATGTTATGAAAAAGAAGATATCGTGATATGTAGGTAGGTACACCTATATATTTTTTCTTAAAATTTCACTCAACACACAATGCCTTCATAATTTGGTGGAAAGTGAGGACCAGAAGTGTCTTAATAGAAAAGGACTGTTTTAATACAAATAAAGAAATAAAATTTAATGAAAAATATTACATAACTGAAACAATATCGTCATTTCTTGCTGACTTGCAAAAATATTTAACAAACGAAGCTCCTAAAAGTCGTCCTACTTTCGTCACGGTGAGATGTGAGCATATAAATAATTTAAATACTCAAAGTTCTCTACAATCAACATTTTGTTATAGACTTTCAATTTATTTATATAATATTAAATGTCGGATTGATTATTTAAATTAATATAAGAGGCCAGTCGTGGCGCAGGGTCACAAGCGTGTGACTGTAAGCGCGATAGGTCATAGGTTCGATTGTCATTCGAGAAATTTAAAATAATTAAATCAACTTCACGCTGTATCCCGCACACAGGAGGGTAGGCAGGGAACCTAGTGTTAAAATGTATATTTCCATTTCTTCACTCTGGTGTCGAGGCTAAGCGCGGCATTGAGTTTTGGCATTCAACACGTAATACCTCCAGAATTCGGCAGAAAGTGGGGAACAGAGTGTTTTAACACTATGTTATGTATGTATGTAAAGCTGAAAAAAAAATATATAACATTTTAAATCACTTACTACTTTGTGGTATTATTGTTTTAACATAAATGAATAATGCTGGTGTACACGCTTTCTCCGATGTCTGTCCAAATTCGAGACATTATGTTGAGTTATTAAATGGTGTAATTCAACACCGCGCTTTTACATATCACGAAATAACCAAAATTGAACATAAATTCATCACGACGATGGCTTCCTGCTTTTATTATTAAGGCTAGATGCAGGTTATATTATAAGTACAGTATTACGGTAGGCTTCACCACTGCGTGTTTATACTTGTTAATTGGTACACCAAATGCACTTACAAACTAGGCCACAAAAATATTTTCATATATATTTCTCTAGTGCTTTTTTATAACTTAAAAAAAATATACATAAAAATCTTAATTTATATAGCACATATCTATATTTTTAATTATTTTTTTTATAATTTTATTTAAATGAGATCATCGACATATATATCTATACTAATATAATAAAGCGGAAGAGTTTGTTTGTTTAAACGCTAAGATCTCTGGAACTGTATGAAAGCTGCATTTTTCAGTGTATTTTTCAGTTTCAATCGAAGTGTACTACTTATTAAGCCTTCAATAACGAAATAAGAATAATTATGATCATCATCTAATTGCTTTAAGCGCGTGCGCTGCAAAAATAGTTGAATATATGTAAGTATATTGTACTACAAAAACATTAAATTCATTAGTTCTAAAATAAAATTCGCTAAATAAGACACAATAAGGTATTTTGTGACAAAAAATAACCAAACTTTATGACAAATTCACCGTTTTTTATTTGACAAGATATTGAAACTTACGAGTGAAAGTTATTCCATCATCACGTAAATTTTGTAAAGATAATCTCTGGCCTTTATAGCATATAATTTGGACGTATCCTTTTCGAGAAAATTTCAAATTAAAATAATTCAATACTCTGTTCACGGCCGCAACCCTAGGCGCGAGTTCCGCGGGGCCGCCCTTACCGCCGATGACATTCTTGCATGCAGTCACGTAGCATTTGCACTTTCCCAAATTTATGAAAATTAGATTTATGTAAATTTTTTATGATTTAATGTATAACTTATATAATCCATTTGTTGGCAAATGCAGCACAATAAAAGTATTATAGGTAGTATGCGGGCGAAGCCGCGAATGGACTGCTAGTGCATTAATTCCATAACTATGTTAAATATTGAAATTAATTATTACCGTACCTTAAATTAGTTTAAGTTATCATTTAAAAGATGAAAATCATGTTACTTATCTAGATAAATTTTTTAGATATTTTTAAGGGTTCCGTATCCAAAGGGTGAAACGGGACCCTATTACTAAGACTTCGCTGTCTGTCTGTCTATCTTTCTGTTACCTGGTAACACATGGATAGACAAACAGACATAATTAAAAAAATGATTTACGGGAACTCCCTTATCAGAAACATGATTTTTTGTCGTTTTTACACATAATAATAGATGGTACGGAACATTTCGTGCGTGAGTCCAACTCGCACTTGGCCGGTTTCCTTTACTTTACACTCAATTCGTACAATAAAACTAGTCATAATTTTTTCATCAACAATCCCGCATAGCTATATATAAATAATCAGACGATCTGTCATTCTCAAATATTCAGGTCTCAAGGGACGGGGTAACAAATTGGAAGCCGTTCTCGATGTTCGATACGCAACCAATAAATTTCACAGACTACACTAGGCGAAGTTCAACGCAGAAACAAAACGTTATAAATAAAAATAACTTATTTATGACGCGATAGAACCTAAATTTACAAAGTAAACCGAATGTAAATAAGAATATAGTGTTTTTTTAGAATTAAAAATTAATACATGAATACATTAATATAGCGGTAAACCTATTTTTAGCTACTGTAGGGTTAATACACTATGATTCACAATTTTTGTCTGATTTTGAGATTGCGTTTTGAGTAGCGGAACTCAACGTCGCGCTTTGACTTGCTATTAGAGTGAAAACGTGAAAGTAAATCATCATTTATATTGAATCCACAACCGCTTACATTTGGAGCGCGAGCGCCAAGACATAATATTAGTAAACGAGGTTTACTAAATTATTCTATAACTAAATATTATACGACAAATTATTAAACGCATTTTGTATCCAATCAAGTCAGCGATGTTAGTAAGTTAAGGGTAAAAATATATACTATTTTTTGTCTCATCTAATATGGGAAAAACATGACTTCTCTACGATATTATCTGTGATTTTTAGATAAGACTAATCAAATATTAATATTATAAAGCGCGGCGTTGATTACCGCCACTCAACCACGCATTGTCTTGAATTTATAAAAAAACGACGACACACAGGTTCTAAATGTTCGTATCAAACGATCAATTTTTTAATACAAAAAAAAAATCAAAATCAGCTTCACACTGTATCCCGCATACGACAGGGTAGGCAGAGGGGACCCAGTGTTAAGACACTCCGTTCCCCACTTTCCGCCGAATTCTGGAGGTATGGCGTGTTGAGTGGCAGAACTCAACGCCGCGTTTAACCTCGAACCAGAGCGAAGAAATGGAAATATAAATGTAAATAAATATTTCATCTCCTCGAGTGGGGATCGAACCCACAACCAGTCGGTTTTACAGTCACACCTGGTGCCGCTGGGCTACGAGTGGCCTCAAAATTTTTAATACGCCTCCTAAAAAAATCCTATCAGTAAAAAAATCCTTTAAAAATAAAAAATATTTATTTTAATTACAACATTGTTTTCACAAATTAAGCAACGTTTGGACAGAAGAGTGATACAATCACCATACAAACGCTCCAACTCCACGTACTCACTGCGCCTACCAAAAGGAAATATTTCATAAAAACCGAGTGTTAATTAACATAATTGGGTACTTTAGCCTCCGCTGTGCTCCAACTAGCGTTTGTTCGTCTTTATCAAAATACTAGACAATTAAAACGAGAGTATGGCACAAGTATGTGTTTATATGAATCTAATTAGTGCGATTCTCGATTATTGTCTCGGCGGCGCAGTGGCACTAGCGTAACTGTGTTGTTGGTTCGATTTCCACTGGGAATTAATTATTCGCTCTGGTAACAAGGCGAAGCGTGGCGTTGAGTTCCGCCACTCAACACGGAATACCTTGAAAAATTCGGTGAAAAGTGGTTAATGGAGTGTCTTAACATTAGGTTCCCTCTATGTACCCCGCTGTATGCTTGATATGCATGAAGCTGATTTATTCATTTATAACGAAAGTACACGTGTAGAGTATATGTTTATATGAATCTTATTAGTGCGTTTTTCTATTATTGTCTTGGAGGCCGTTGGCGCAGTGTGAGTGATGCGATGTTGTGGGTTCATTCCCATGCTGAATTATTATTTATCAATGTTTCCATTTCTTCGTTCTGGTAACATTGGCAAAAAGTGGGGTACGGAGCGTCTTAACAGTAGTTAAGTTTGACAGTTTTATATATTTTTTTATGGCTGCCAGAGAACTTACTTCAAAAATATTCCATTGTTCTCTTTCCGGGGGAATTTACGACATTGTTTATTGAGTGGCGCAGCTCAACTCCGTCGAATGAAAATGATTTAAGTTTGTTTTTATTCTGTGTATTATTCTTCTTTCAGGGGGAGACCTCGGTTGACCTTCGTAAACAGTATCAAAGATAATGGGAGGAAGGCCTCCGACTAAAGGACCCTTCGGAGGACGTGTATGAAGAGGTTGATGACAGTGAACGAGGCGAAAGAGGTATGTAGAGACCGTAGCGTTTGGCGCTCCGTTCTCTCTGACTACCCAGCTAGGGTAAATCCACAACGACTGAATTTAGAGTCAAATGCTATGAAGCCATTTGACGTGTATTTTGGAAATGTATAGAAAAGATTCCTTTTCCCGCTCATTATAGAGTTTGTCTGTACTTGCTACGTATTTTATATAAAAAATATTTATAGGTACAGAAAACGCTTCCGTTACTGAGTGACTTACAGGCAACCCGCAGACGAAATTTCTGTACTTTTTCTTCAGCTTTACAATCCTGTTATATTGTCCTGCACACAGCAGGGTAGACAGAGGGAACATACGGCGAAAAATGGGGAACGGAGTGTCTTAGCATTGAGACACTCCGTTCCCCATTTTTCACCGTATGTTATTCTGTCTGTTCTGTATTCTAGAGGCATTGCGCGTTGAGTGTCGAAGCGGAGAAATTAAAAAAAAATAATAAATCAGTTTTACACTGTATCCCTACACAAAGCAGGTATATATCTTATTTCATCGAGTGGGGATCGAACCCACAACTGGACATAGAAAATTATAATTTTGCATCTAACTTAAGGAGTATAAGGAAGGACTAAAAGAAAATTTTTCGAAGGTCCTACGAAAAGACGAAAACAAAATTGCGAGTGATAACTTTTTATATCGTAATTTGAATTGAACCCACTACCGTCACGCATCCTGTTAGTTGACTCGACCGCAGGAATTCAGCACAAATGTAATAAGCTAAAAATTAATATGCTCCATAAAGTATATGATAGCTAATAACTACAAGATATTAAAGTTATTACTAAGCGCAGTGGAATTTCCCAAAGGAATAACTGAACGCGCTTCAAAATGATACAATTTTTTTTTACTAGAGTCACATTTTACTTTTTACTTTAAACATTTCGATGAGATTTGTTTGTAAATTAAGTTATTAAAACATAATAAGAATGTTTTTAAAAATCAGCTTCACGCTGTATCCCGCACACAGCAGGGTAGGCAGAGGGAACCTAGTGTTAAGACACCCCCACTTTCTGCCGAATTCTGGACGCATTGCGTGTTGACTGGCAGAACTCAACGCCGCGCTTAGCCTCGACATCAGAGAAATGGAGGTATAAATTTAGGAAAATATTTCATCTCCTCGAGTGGGGATCGAACCCACAACCAGTCGGTTTTACAGTCACACTTCGCGCCCCAGCGCCACGACCGGCCTCAATGTTTTTGTAGGTTAATATATATTTATTCTTACGACCTGTCGACCGAAAATATAAATCTATCTAGTCAGAAAAACCGTTTTTAGGGTTTCGTATCTCAAAAAGAAAAAACAAACGGAACCCTTGTAGAATCAAAAGACCATTGACCTCAAGATTGCTTGGAAGTATCAACCTTAAATTAATATATCATAATGTATATTTTAAGCCAGTAGTGGTGCAAGAGCACAGTAGTGTGACTGTGGGTTCAATCCCCACTCAGGGGAATGAGTTATAATTTATTAAAATTTTCAATTCTTCGCTCTGGCACCAAGGCAAAAGCCCGCTTTAAGTTCCGCTACTCACACGAAATGCCCTGAAAAGGTGAAAAATGGCAACGTTGTGTCTTAGGACTAGGTTCCTTCTGCCTACACTGATATATGTGTAAAGCTGAGAAAAATAAATATTTAAATGTATACATTTGTTAAAATTGAAATATGGAAAATATTGTTATTTCTACGCTCTGGTGAAAAGTGAGATCAGAAAGTGACCTACAGATATACTATCCAAGAGTAAATTTTTTTATTTATTAGTATTTTAATCTTAATGGTCTCCATTTCTCCTTTATATTGTTGTAAAGAAAAAATTGGAACCTAGATATTGGTACAAAAGGAGCTTTTTATAAATAACGAGACGTTTCAAGTAGATAAAGTAAAAGTTCAAAGGGCTAAGAAGCTTATATGTATATGATAATGTATCATAGTATAAGTCTATATATATTTTTTTTTTGTTCAGCTTCACGCTGTACCTATCCCGCAGTAGCAACCTGGGAACCTAATGTTAAGGCACTCCGCTCTCATTCCCCACTTTCCGCAAAATTCTGGAGGCACTATGTGTTGAGTGGCGTAACTCAACGCCGCGTTTTGCCCGTTACCAGAGTGAAGAAATGAAACTATTAAATATTTAATTTCCTCTAGTAGAAATAGAATCCACTACCTACTATATACCTAGTAGAATAAATCTAACTAACTGAGGCTGAATGATGAAAAAATAAGTGTAATAAGACAATACGAATTGGAGTGGATGTTATTTGTAATAAATTGCTTTGTACAAAATAACTTATTATTTGTGATCCATCAACAATAAGTATAAGATAAAAAAGTAAATTAGGCCATCGTGACGCAGCGATACAGTGTGTAGGTTCGATTTCCACTCGAGGTAATTAATTATTTTACCTTTTGCCAATCAACTCTCAATATCTCGAAAATAAGACAGAAAGTGGGAAATGGAATTAAGTGGGAATCGAACCCATCTCCTTTTATAAATATGTTAGTTTCCAGAATTGTACCCAAGACACGTTTAGTACTACACAAACACAACCACTCATTGATTAAGTCTAAGAACCTCCTTTGTTTTAGCCATTAGTAAAATACGATTTTTGTCACAAATATAATTAATCGAATATACTTCTTTCAAACAATTTATATTCCAAGGGAAGCTCGTTATTTTATAAGGAAAAAGCTGGATTGGTACTTTAACTTAACGATATTAACGATGTTTACTAAATATAATAAAAATATATTATAGTTTCTATTTTGTTGTTTCTGTATGAGATAATTAGACGACGTCGTGGTGTCCAGGATTATAAGCACGGTGATTGTGGGATCGACTTCTAATCAGGGGAATAAAATGTTATCATTTACATTTACTAAGGAGTAAAAACTAAACGAAGAAGTAAATGACATTGTCAAAATGAGAATAAAGATCTTTAAACAGAAAAAAAAAGTACAGCGTTGAATTACGTGGAGCACGAAGTGCTGGATAAAGAAGGCGATCACATAATAGGCGATAAAAAAAAAGTTATGGCACAACCGCAAATTATTTGAGTCTAAACAATGAAGGTGTGTATGGGTTCATATTCCAATCGGGAAAGCTTTTACAATACTTATTTAGAAAACTGGTCGGTTTCCAGAAGGCGCGGGTTCGAGTCCCGCTACGTTCAAATTTTTATACGTTTTCTTAATAAGTATTTTTCTTTCCTAAGTGTGGAATAACACTTTAAAAATATTTAAAAAAGCTTTTAGAATCTATAGAATATTTTCTACCTAGACTAACGTAAAAGCTGGACTTTGACATCCAATATTCTACCAATTTACTCACTCCCCAACATATTTAGTAGACAGTAAGATATTAAATACTTTTACATGATTTTATAATAACAACACAGTATGTATGTAGATATTATTATTTACAATATTAAAGAGTAACATAGATACCTATTCGTAAAGAAGTCGTCATTGCACAGCTGCATAGTATCGGATTGTGGGTTCAATTCCTACTCAGGGTAATAAAGGCAAGGTAGAGCGTTGAGCTCTGCCACTGAACGTGGAGTGATAAAAGTGAAGTGCCTGCCTGTATAGCCTTGCTTGCTTTTTTACAAGCAGGCACTGTAGGTGCAGGTGCTGAAGGTGGTAAACAGCGGGAAACATTTTTTTTTTATTTACACTGTATTCCGTATATAGTGTAGGCTGAGGGAAAATATGAACCTAATGTTGAGATACTCCGTTTTTCACCAAATTCTTGAGGTTTTGCGAGTTGAATAGTTAACAGAGCAAGGATATGAATCAGCTTCACGCTGTATCCCGCACACAGCAGGATAGGCAGAGGGAACCTAGTGTAAGACACTCCGTTCCCAAATTTCTGTCGAATTCTGGAGGCATTGGGTGTTAAGTGGCAGAACTCAACGCTGCGCTTTACCTCGACACCAGAAATGGAAATATAAATTTAAGTAAATATTTCATCTCCCCGAGTGGGGATCGAATCCACAACCAGTCGGTTTTACAGTCACATTTTGTGCCGCTGCGCCACGACTGGCCTCAAGGATATGAAAATACTAAATATTTCAATCCCACGACTGAACATCGAACCCACAACTGTCACGTTTACAGGCACACATTCGTGCCTGAGCGCCACCACATCTCTATTTACTAACATATAGATAAACTAAAAAAAAACCTTTCCATATAAAACATTACTTCAATCTCTTTTCACTTTGATTCATTAAAAAATAATAAACTAACAAAAGCGAAATTTTCATTAAAATTTATTTAGACGAATGCGTTATTCATACTGTCACACAAAACTTAATAGGCAGGCAGTGTAAAGAAAAGCGGGCCTTGACCGTAAAATGTCATCTAACTCGTATGTATGTATGTAGCTTCATATTTCTGTCACATGCGTTATAATTTTCTATTTTATATTCTTTGTATGGGATTTTCTTATTTATTATGTATTATGCAATGGCTCCAGAATTCCGCGGAATATGGAGAACGGAGTGTCTTAACACTAAGTTCCATCTGCCGACACAGTTAAGTGTAGGATACAATGTGAAACTGATGTGAATATAATATATTATTTGATTCTACTCTCTGGTGTTGAGCCAGCGCGACGTTGAGTTCCGTCACTCAACACACAATGCCTCAAGAATTTGGCGGAAACTCGAGGAAGAAAAAAAGATAGGTAGGTACGTATTATATGACTCTCTCATTTCATTGATGAAATGAGATACATGTAGAGAGAGGATAAAAAGTGGAGAAACTCATCACTATCACTAAAATGCTCTCATTTTAGTGAATGTGAGAGTGAATAAAAATAAAACATATATAATTATATAAAAAGTATTAACCGTGTCATATAGTTTTTCTAATCTTATTTTTACAGAGAGAAGAAACTTAATAAAAAAATATTACTTTTATACATTTTTTTTTGTAATAAGGATAGTTTTTTAACGTCGTTAAATTCCGCCAATATCATTAGAAGATATGTATATACTTTAATCGTGTCAATGTGTGATATAATGATCGTATATAATGATTAAATAATAGCAATATTTCTGTGTTGTTTAGAAATATTATATTTCTATCTTACATTAACTTAGAATAATAACATTAAATAATTTATATTAAATTTTTATTTATATAATTTTCAATAATGCACTTTTAATAAGCTTTTATAGAAGTTTTATTATTTACATATTGGGAAATGTTTATTCTTTTACATATCATACATATTAAGTGATAGGAAAATAAAATCTCGAAGAGAGTTAAATAATCAAAATATGAAATACCAGAGTTACTTCAATGTTTATGGAAGACATTTTTAAATTTAATGTAAAAATTCAAAATAACGTAAAAATATTATGCTACAATAATCCTCTTTAAAATTGTTTACTATTTAACTAATTTAAGACCGTCGTGGCGCAATTTGACAGCGGCGACCGTGAACGCGACTGTTAGTTCGATCCCCACTCGAGGATCTATTATATTTAATATATTTTTATTATCGCATCCTGGTAAACTAAGCGCGGCGTTGACTTCCGCCACTTCCCATGTCTAGAAAATTCCGCAAAAAGTGGGGAACAGAGTGTTTTAGGATTCTTTCTCTCTAGCCATCTATGTGAATTAAAAAATCCGAGAAGTTGCTATATTTGTTATTAGTTATGTTGATATACATATAATAATGATCAAATCTTCGTTACTTCGATATAAGGGAAATATTTTTGTACACATATAAAGACGTTTTTAAATATAATATGCAACTAATATAAGGCGGCCTACTTATAAATTAAAATCTATACATAGGATGGAACATCGATGTAAATAGAAATATTCCAAACAACTTTACAGCTGTGACCAACAAATGAGTAAATTCTTCAATTCGAAATTTAACAATTTCAAAATAAATCAGCTTCACACTGTATCCCGCACACATCAGGGTAGGCAAAGGGAACCTAGTGTTAGGACACTGCGTTCCCCACTTTCTGCCGAATTCTGGAGGCATTGCGTGTTGAGTGGCAGAACTCAATAAAATTATATTTATATATATTTTTTATATAATATATTGACTAAAAGACAGTATTTCGTTAAATTTTGCAGCTTTCGCCAAAACTATCTTCTAACTTAGATTGTTAAACTTGTTTATTAATTTATTTACGCTCTTTCCCTTAAAGAAATAACTCGACAACAAAATAAATTACCTACACAATTTCTTTATGTTATATAACAGAAATTTTCTTATTTAATTTCAAATCAACTTACAATGTCTTAGTAAGATTTTCATTACAATGTCTTGTTTTCAAGTCTCACTTAGCTAAGTAGAAGTAGTATTAGTAGCTAAACGGTCTAGAACTTCAATAATGAAATGAGGAAAGTTTTACAGCGCTTTTTTACGATTTTTTAGTTTAACCCATTTCTATAGTGAATTTAGAGAACAGTTTTACAGTTTAATATGTCTGTATTTATATAGGAATTTTCATAATATTTTTTAATGATATGAAATTGAGATATTTTAATATGTAACGAAGAGTTTATCATTCTATCATCATTGCTGACTTTGTCAGTCTTACGTAAGGTATCGCTTTTGATTAGACTTCATCTTACTATGAATAAAATTTATTTCCTTCAACATTTCATTTACTTCATTTCCATAATGTCTAACATTCAAAAAACATCTAAAATAAAAAAAAATCTAATTTTCCTTATATCTTTCTAACTTATAAATAGAAGTTCTATCAAAACTTACCTCCCCATGATTTATGAACCCGTGTCGATGTGCCAATTCATCTGCACGGCCATCGGGCACTAGTAACGCGAACTGATCGTGGTACAGTGGAACACACAAGTCCAGAACCCCCAGGAGCACTACCAAGTAAATTGGTGGCATAACGCAGGTCGATCATTGCACTTCATTCAACTATTAATAATATAATAATCATTACGTAATTTTTTTCTGGAATCGAATACACACGCGAAAATTTGTCTATATTTTTTTTATAGATTTTGGTACACATCCACCCCGTACGGTGGGTGAGGAAGGACTGAAACCGCGTGACTGGTTGTGTTCCTTCTGTTTTACTTGCGCATGCGTTTTAGTTGGCGCCCTTTCTTTATATTATAATGTATCAATTGAATTATGTATGTACTATCCGTGTGTATGGAATAAATTGAGACAATATCTTTTTTTGTTAATTATGATGTTAAAATCTTATATAAAAAAATCAGCTTCACGCTATATTCTTCTCTCTTCCCTCTATTATTGCTTCCCTCTGCCTACCCCGTTGTGTGCGGGATACAGCGTGAAGCTGATTTAGAACGTTTGTATTAATATCTATTTAATCTTCTTAGACCTAGACTTATTTAGAAAACCGAATACGTTTTGAGAACGTATGGCTCAGTGGTAAGAGCGCCTGTTTCCAAGCGGCGCGGCTTCGAGTCCCGCTACGTTCAATTTTTTATACGTTTTCTAAATAAGTATTTTTCTTTCCTAAGTATGGAATAACACTTAAAAAAATGTTTAAGAACTTCTTAGACCTCTCAGTGTGAAAAATAGTTAAATACGATTTAATTAAAAATATTACAAACTAATTTCATTAATTAGTAAATAATACTTAAGTAACATGGTAAACCCGACTTTACACCCAATTTTCGAGACTATGGGTATTAAGCGGTGGAACTAAACGCCACGTTTTGCTTACTAGAGCGGAAAAATTAAAACAAATAAAAATGTTAATTTTCCCTAGTGAGGATCAAACTCATAACCATCGCAATAAAAGACGCTATCCCAGTCCACCACGACGACTTCAATTTTTACTAAAACGCAAAAAATAAAGAATAATTACCTTATTCTCACATATTTCTCTTCGAATCGGCTCAGTAAAGCCCACATTTCTGGCATGTCATTCCTGGATTTCACGAAGTCTTTATCAATTATTCATCAGAAAGAAGACGTGGTGCTGCGAATAGTTCGTAAGTCGTATGTATGTACGTTACCTTGCATATCGGCAAAATGTAAACAGCTTATTTTGTCTGGATAAGCTTTTTATGTTCTTACAATTTTTAATGTTCTAGTTTTACTATTTTTTTTATTCTATTTTTTGTAGCCTCACTCTGTATTCCAGATTATAGGCAGAAGAAAACTGGAAACTTAACGTTAAGACATTTCGCTTCCATTAAGACACTTCCGTTCCCCACTGTCCCACTCCGAAATTTAGGATTTAGTCACAACTGACAATTAGAAAAAAGGGTTTATTCTTGCAAGCAATTTTTGCAGGTATTGAAACAGTATCAAATACTAAATTATTTATTTAGAATGAGGCCTGAGGATGAGGCATAAAGTGTGACTGTAAAATCGACTGGTTGTGGGTTCGATCTTCACTGATGAAATATAGTTGGCTAAAAAAGGTAACGTTTGAAAATATTAAAATCGCTACAATTGCAAAAGGTTTCTGAATAACTTATAAGTAGGTCTCGACACAACTTTTGAGCTGTCTATATAACTTAAACTTTTCGTACTTAAAGTGGAAAGTTAAAAACAAATAAGATATTTGAATATTTCATCCGTAAAAACTACTACTACTACGTTAAAATTATCTAAAAATGAAAATATATTAGGACATTTAACCTGTTATAACGTAATATTTTATTATTTACTTATGTCTTCCACATTTATCGTGATAGGTAACACCACACACCACTCCGCACACAGCAGGATAGGCAGAGGGAACCTAGTGCTAAGACACTCCGTTCCCCATTTTCCACAGAATTCTAGAGGCCTTGAGTGTTGGCTGGCAGAACTCAACGCCGCGCTTTGCCTCGACACCAGAATGAAGAAATGAAAATAAAAATAAATAATAAATAAATCAGCTTCACGCTGTATCCCGCACACAGCAGGGTAGGCAGAGGGAACCTAGTGTTAAGACACTCCGTTCCCCACTTTCTGCCGAATTCTGGAGGCATTGCGTGTTGAGTGGCAGAACTCAACGCCGCGCTTAACCTCGACACCAGAGCGAAGAAATGGAAATATAAATGTAAAAAATATTCCATTTCCTCGAATGAGGATCGAACCCACAACGCACAGCCGCGTTTGCAGTCACACTTCGTGCCACTGCGCCACGACTGGCCTTAATTATATAAAATAAAATATTTTGTTCTACAATTTCCGCTTATTTAAGAGATTTTGCACACGCGAAACTTTGATGCGCTTTAACTATCTAGAACAACGATGTGGGACCCAAGTAGTTGGGAGAGTTTTCAAGATACTTCTTCAAGGATGGATCGAATATATAACATCTAAGCTCTATAATAGTGTAAAATAATTAATTAGTTGTTAACCGACGATAAAATCGAGAGGTTCTCAATTCGACGCGTATATTTTTATTTGTTTAAATTTAATAATTTCAGCAAGTAGTTCGAGTTCAAAACGAAAAAACAGAACTCTTACAAGATCACTTTGTTGTATGTCAATCAAAATTATTTATTTCGATATGGAGATATCAAGCTGAAATTAATATCAAATATTCAGGTCTATGGTTTACAGTTAACAGCACAGAAGAAATCTAGCTTCTAAGTCAACGTAATAAAAAAGTACGAGCATTGCATAGTTTTTGTTGTATTTTATTGTAGTTTATTTTTCATAAAAAATAAGTGCATACGTCCGTAAATCTAAGTTTGTCAACTTTTATAAGTTGTACTTCCCGTTGACCTACAATTCCGAGATTTGTACGAAATTCTTAATGGATGAGTCCGACACGCCTTTGACTGGTGTTTTTTTTTAAATAACAAATAAGCGTATTAGGAAAATATCAAAATTTTATACAAATAAATCATTTTTTTTTTCTTCATTCAAATAGACTATTATAAGCACTTTTGAATCATCAAATGCACATATAAAAAAAGCTACCACCGATTCAGAAAACAGTTCTCCTGAAAAGAGCCTGCAAAAAAATCCACAGTTGCTGTTTTCAATGTCAATGGTATAAATGAATTATTATATAAACTAGCAACCTGCATGAAATTCAATAAACATTAACTCCATACACCCTTATCCTGTTAATATATTTGAACAGAACAGAACATTTTTTTGTAATGGCGTACTTAGAATACATTGCGTATTTTTTTTTATATACACATATACTCAGATCCATAAAAGATTTATCAACTTTTTGGAGTTTGCCTCCAAAAAGTTGATAACTTGGCGTAACAAGTTTATCTTTCTCGTTCTTATCGTATGTCGATTTCTTAAGTTATAAATAGATCTCACGGCTCTTTTTTGGAGACTCACTATTGAGTTTATATCGGCAGCACTGCCCCACAACAGCATTCCTTAAGATAAAATACTATGAAAATAGCTATAGTAGACTAGCCTGGCAGTTTCAACGACAGTCATTTATTTCATTTTTTAATTGCGAGTACGGCAGAGCTGAGTTTAGCCGCAAGTGTTTCCATATGAGTGATCCATTGAAGTTTGGAATCTATAGTTATACCTAAGAAAATAGCTGATTCCGTCATTAAAAGTTTCTTCTCTAATTACTCGACTAAAACTATGTTTTTTTTTAACATTTGGTAAAGCAAACTCAATACATTTCTTTTTTTTTTGCGTTTAACATTAGATTGTTACTATCAAATCAACGAAGAATATGCGTTAATGCACTATTCACTTCGTCATAGTTTATTTTGTTCCTATCCACCTTAAATATTAAAGAGTTATCATCTGCGAAAAGTACAATAACATATCACATAGATTCTTCACATAGAAAGGCATATAGTTAATATAAAAAAGAAATATAAGGGGACCAAGAATAGATCCTTGGGGAACGCTCACCCTTAGAGGAGATCCAGATGTTTTTACATTATTTACACGTATGAGGCAATAAGTTCAAAGAAAGTATCCCGTATACCATAATGATATAGTTTTAGTGACAAAGTTTTATGGTTTACACAATCAGGGCTTTGGATAAATCACAAAACACTCCAATGGCATTTCGTAACTTCTCCCATGCGTCATAAATGTGGTGCAGGAGTGCAGCCGCAACCCGCTTGTATTTGCCTTTGGTATAACCATATCGAGCACTATGGAAATAATTGTTAATACTTAAGACAATTTTGCGCTGGTTAAATATTATTTTTTCAAATATTTTACTTAAAGACAAAAGCAAAACAGAGATCGGTCTGTAGTTTCCAAGGTCAAATATATCTTTACTTTAGTTAAGTGGCACTATTTTGCTATATTTAATTTAGTAATTAAAAGTACCAGATTCTACACAATTGTTAAATAAATAATTGTACATTTTTTTAATAGGTGTACTACTTCACGTAAATCTTTACGGACACCTATAATAACCTATATTCCTTTTATATATATACATTACCTAAGTCGATTAACATCTTGATTTTTTCAGCTTCACACTGTACCACTTATACCAATTTCTGCCAAATTTTGCGTGGTATTGAGAGAGACGGCACTCAACTTGCGCTTTTGCCTAGGTACCAGAGCGAAGAAACGGAAAAGTTAATAAAATAATTTGTTCCTCCGAGTGAGAATCGAACTCATAACCATCACGTTAAAGTTACACGCTTGTGCCCCTGCTGCACGACACCCTCCGTTGACTTCTTTAGCTTACAAAAAAAATATTACAATCTTTTAAGGCTGCTAGTTGAAAAATTCATAAAAACCTTCGCACGAGACAGCAATAGATGTCAGAATTTTTTATCCTTTTGTATTTACTCTTCATTCTGTGGTTCACCTAAAATACATTTTTGATGTAGACTCGACATACTCTATACGCAAATGATTCCTAGTTTTCGAGATTCGGGTCTATTTCGTATCTGTGGCCAATCGAATATCGATTTCTTTTGCATTTTTTTTGCAAAATTCAAAATAGTGAATTCTATTATGTAATACTATTCGTAATTTGCAATTTTTTTTCGTGTACTTTAACGTAAAACGGAAAGATGGACATTTTCCTTCCTTTGGTTTCGAGAAATCCTCTCTTAATTTTCTCCGACACTCGCTAATCTACCTAAAAGCCGTATTTTATATAATTGAAAATATTTTAAATATTAAATTCATATTCGATCAATTAATATTGTTTACCAAACACTTCCATCTTACATAGATATTTAGTTTTTTTGGACGTCAAGTAACCAATCACCGATTATATAAAGTTTTTATATTGACCTGATGAGCAAAGGTATCCTGGTAAGTAGGAAACGGATTGTTTTAATAATAGGTTTTACCTGTTTAACCTACTATGCAAGCAAATCTGAGAAGATGATTTTTCCAAACATAAAATATTCTTATATGAGAATAACTAAAAATAATAATTATAAAAAAATCACCACCATAAAACAAAATCCTAATTGCCTTACACAATCGAAGTAACTGTTTTTACTTATTTAGAAAACGTATAAAAATTTGAACGCAGCGGGACTCGAACCCGCGCCTCGCGCCTCGAGTCCTCGAGTCCCGCTGCGTTCAAATTTATATACGTTTTCTAAATAAGTATTTTTCTTTCCTAAGTGTGGAATAACACTTTAAAAATGTTTAAAAATAACTGTTTTTACTTTAAAGAAATCGTTAACAATTTCGTTTGAATATCAAGCTGAATAATAGAAGACTTACGCTTCACGTTTCAACGACAGCTTAATTAATATAATTTTCGTTAGTGTCAGTGGGTTAGAAATGCATTCATAGCCAGGTGATATCTCGCGACGTAATTGTATTCAGATGAGACGGCTGTTTGTCGGTATATATTAATTCATGTACTGTAGATATGTTATGTGGAAAATTGTATTAAAATTTTAATTAATTGGATAAAATTTAATGTGGTAAGATCTTCATTATTATTAAAAATTTTAGAAAATTCGACGGCAGGTAACTGTTTTACCTGTTACCTGCCGCTAATATTTTTTACATCACGTCACACAGTACATCACAAACTTAAATAATCTCCACACTATCTGGAAACGTGGCACTCCACTACTGTGCGGTTTCGTAGGATGTTCCTTCTACGCGGCAATGCCGCGTAGTGTTTCCAGATTCATATGACTCGGGTACCTTCAAAAAGCGCGTGATGTATTTTAAGGTGGAGATAGCTCCACCTTAAAGGCAGGCGACGCATCTGTAACTCCTCTGGTGTTACACGGGGTCGTGGGCGACACCTTACCATCAGAAAGCCCATACTTTAACTTGTTTGTTGCCTTGTCCTATCCTTAAAAAATAAAATTTTGTATTATTTTTAAACAAAAAAAATATTTTTCCGAGTCACTTTGACTTACACTTTAAAGATTGAACCCTGTGCTTTCTAGACTCAAATTAACAAATGACTTTTATTTGAATAAATAAAGATAATAATAATTTGTTAATGAAATAAAAAATATATAATTCAGACTTAACCACTTCTTTAGATCTAGTGCTTATGTACTCAGATCACTCAAGGACGTAACAATACTAGTTGAGCACTAGTGCTCTGATTACTAGTAACAGTTTTAATACTCACGTATTTAGAGCAGTTGATTAGGCACTAGTACTTCTGTTCATGCACTCGAAAGTACCCCAGGAAGCACTAGTACTAGCGCATACTCACTCAAAGCACTAAAAGACGCACTAGTATCAGAGCACACTCATTCAAAACACTGAAGGAAGCACCAAAACTTGTGCACATTCACTCAAAGCACTGAAGAAAACCCCAGAACTTGTGCACATTCACTCAAAACACTGAAGGAAGCACCAGCAGTAATGCCACACTCACTCAAAGCACTGAATCAAGCACCAGTACTAGTGCACACTCACTCAAAAGACTGAAGGACTAATATCAGTGTACAAGCATGCACTTATTCACATTATTATTCACTTATACATTCTCAAATTTCACCTAAATTCTGCTAGTTCTATTACAAAATACTTACATATATACAGCGACATCATTGAATCCACAGCTAAAAAGTGACTAAAAGGATTCCCATTATATAAAATATCCAAACCTCTCGAATAACTCCATATATTTCGATAATGACTCGTATTCAACTCAACAATACACTTTCTTCGCTAAAGCCGACCATTCAAGGAGGTGCCTTATTCAAGATCTTCAAATAAAACGGGAAAGGCTCTATCGCAATTCATTATAATACCGTTGAAATAAATCTATTGTGATTTTGATCTATTATATTCTCATTTACTTTAAATCTGGATAACAATAGTGTCACGTTCTAATTAAACTGATTCATCGATTTTAATTATATACCTTTATTTTCAAGGGGTAAAGAATTCTTTGTATGTTTATTTGGTTTTACTTTATTTTTTTTTAAATATTCAAGTGTGTGTGTGTTGTTTTATATGTGTAATTGCAAAATCAGCTTCATGCTGTATCTCGCACACAGCAGTGTCGGCAGAGAGGACCTAGTGTTAAGTCACTCCGTTCCCCATATGTGAAATTCTGATAATAAAGTGTGATATTGAAGTCAAAACTGTCTATAAAAAAGTTGAAGAGTTTGTTTGTTTATTTAAGCGCTAAGATCTCCGGATTTCCTGGTTTGATTTTTTTTATTTTATATGAAAGCTGTATTCTTGAGGAGTACTATAGGCTAAATAACATTATGATGTAAGTCTCAGTCAGCCTTAAATAACGAAATAACAACAATAATTAACGTCGTCCAATTGCTTTAACCGCGTGCGCTGCAAGAATAGTTATATTGAAAATATGAAAGTACATTTTATGACTAAAATATTTATATTAAATAATTCTAAAAAATCTGCTAAATCGTATATCTCTTATAAATAAATCACAATAAGGCATTTTGTGACAAAAAATAATTGAAAATTGCAATTGAATATTTAATGAATTTTTATTTCACATGGATATTGAAACTTACGAGCTAAAGTTATTCCATCATCAAGTAAATTCTATGAAGATAAGCTTAGGCTTTTATAGTATGTAATTAGGACGTATACTTCTCGAGAAAATTTTAAATAATTCAACGCTCTATTTACGGCCACAAATCCTAGGCTCGAGTCCTGCGGCGGACGTGTGCACATAGTGCTTGCATTTTCTCAGTATATGAAAATAAGTTGTTCATGATTGAGTGATTGAAAATTGTATATATCTATTGAAAATGCAACATAATAAAAATGTTATATATGATATGCGGGCGAAGCCGCGAGTGGGCCGCTAATGTTTATGCATATATCACCAGAATGTGCTGCAACGCTATTAAAATTTAAAAACGTTTCTACTGACTGGGGCTCTTTTAAAATCTTTACAATCTCAAATTCATTACATTAGATATTAAAATAACTTATAAAAACTTAAAATTTTACAATAAAACTAGGAAAGGGAAGTTGACTTTTCCATCAAATGTATCGAATTCTGATACCTACATATTTTTAAAGCACTTCAGTTAGGAACGTGGAGAGTTATCATAGTTCGAATAGACAAACTATGTACAATGTGTAATATATCACTCAATATAAAAAGTTTACATAGTTAAAAAATTGGAAAAAAAAATAGTAAAACTCTTTTTCCCTATACAAAATAGAGGCCATCGTGGTGCAGTGAATAGAGCAAGATTACAAATGTGAGTTTTAAGTTCGATATAAAGCAAGAAGAATGAATGACTATTATTTTCCCATGGTGATAAGATAAAGTTCGGCGTTGAAATCCGCTACTCGTAATGCAATTTCTCAAATTTGGGCGGAAAGCGGAGACCTGTAACATATTTAGGACAAAGAGAATTAAAAAACTACATAAATTTTAAACTCTACGTTTTATTTTTTTATTTTATATAGATAGCAAAAAAATCAGCATCACGCTGTATCCCGCACACAGCAAGGTAGGCAGAGGGAACCTAGTGTTAAGACACTCCGTTCCCCACTTTCTGCCGAATTCTGGAGACATTGCGTGTTGAGTGGCAGAACTCAAGGACGCGCTTAACCTCGATACCAGAGCAAAGAAATGAAAATATAAATTTAAGTAAATATTTTATCTCCTCGAGTGGGGATCGAACCCACAACCAGTCGGTTTTACAGTCACACCTCGTGCCGCTGCGCCACGACTGGCCTTAAAAATATATACAATTTACTAATAAAAAACAATAATCTCAACTAAAATAAACTAACCAACAATTTACATAGATATTCTCACAGCACCGACGCTAATAGCGCGAAAAATTACATTGGCCACACGAAATCTCTTTTTCCACGCAACTTGGCCCTCTGGGGGCATATTTCGTTATTTAAGCAAAACAACTGGCCCCCTGAAGGCATGCTGAGATTTAAGAGGGGCCTGACTTATGCCCCCTAAGGCTAGATTCAATTAGTCGACGCATTTTTTACTATTTCTAGTTATTATTCTTTACTTTTTTAGTTAAGTAAAAAATTTTTATTAACGAATTTCGTTGTAGTCTTTCTATATTAATGTAATTGAAGTGTGTTAATATAGATTAACTTTACAGTTTCTCTTTAAATAAATCTTTTATTTTAATTTGATGAAAACTTTTATAATAATTGAAACAGTGCCATGTTATTTTTATTATTTACTTTTTACATTCCAAATGTTTGTTTAGCTTCATCCTGTAACATGTCCAGGACATAGTAGGTAGAGGGAACCTGGGAACCTAGTGTTAAGATGCATCGTTCCCATTAAGACACTTCCGTAGATCACTTTTTACCAAATTCTGGGGGCAATTCGTGTTGAGTGGCGGAACTAAACGCCGCACTTTGCCCCGTTACCAGAGCAAGGAAAATGAAAATAATTAATACCTCCTCAATTCCTCGAATGAAAATAGAATTCACAACGCTTGTTTGTGACCATGTAACGTGACTGTGGGCTCAAATGCTTAAATATTAAAAATATATATTTTTCTTTTTTCGCAGTTATTTATTTAGATACTTCGAAAGTCCTTAGATAAATGATCGAAAGTGAAAAATTGCTATTGTTTTTATTGCTCTCTTGAACTATTTAAAAGGGTTTTAATTATTTTCTTTTTTGCAAAATTCAAAGGAAGTCGTTGTTTATGCCTTTATAAACGTGTGTGTAATCGAAAACTACACTAAATGGTGGTTCAATAAAAGAAATTTACAATTTTTCACTTTCCACATCCGTCGATATGTTTGAGACAAAATAAGATTTTTATATTAATTTCATATATTGTTTTGTTGTCTGTGTGTTGTGCATATCTAGTACCAAAATAATATAAATACATAATTAAAGTGGAAGAACTCTTAATTGAATCAACAATTTCTAAGCTGTGTCATTGTTCGTTTTATTGGAGGCAAGATTAACGGGCATGCTTCGTCCTAAGAACTTTATTGCATCATAAAACCGCTATATAAATCCGACCATTAAGCGGACAGAGTTTAAATTGACCAGAAAAAGGCCATGTCATGGCGTTTACCACCTTAAAAGGAAGTTACCTTGTAAAAAACAATATATTTTTTTAGTAAAATAAAGTGTCGTTATGTATTTAGATAAGCAGTTTGTGAGGTTTTAAATCTGTACCTAATTCTCAGCTTCACGCTGTATCCCACACATAGCAGGTTAGGTAGAGGGAACCTACAGTTAAGACACTCCGTTTCCATTAAGACAATTTTGTTCCCCATTGTTCGCCTAATACTTGACATATTACGTGTTGAGTGGCGAAACTATTAAATTAAATTATATAAATTTCATTTTTCCAAATGGGAATCGAACCTACAACTGTCGCATTTACTCTTCCCACCGTCTATCCAAATTACAAGACATTGTTGAAGACATGTTTAATATCTGAACTCAAAGCCGCGTTTTGACTTTTTACCAAAAACAATGAAATGAAGATTCATTCATTACCCCGAGTAAGAATGGAATCCTCGACCGTTGTGCTTACAGTTAGATTCTGTACTGTGCCGCTGCGCTTACTTAATCTTCACTAGTTAAATATCATATGATTTAAGCAGTCATGAAAAAAACCAATTTGATAGTTAGCTTCTACATAATAAATCTTATTTTTTTTATAAAACGCTGTATCCCGAACACAGCTTGGTAGGCAGAGGGAACCTAGCGTTAAGACACTCCGTTCCCCACTTTCCACGGAATTCTGCAGGCATTGCTTGCTGAGTGGCGGAACCCAACGCCGTGCTTTGCCCCGACACCAGAGCGAAAAAATTAAAATATAAATGTAAATAAATATTTCACTTCCTCGAGTGGGGATCGAACCCACAACCAGTCGATTTTACAGTCACACTTTGTGCCTCTGCGCCACAACCGGCCTTTGATTTATAAAACGTATAAAAATTTGATCGTGGCGGGATTTGAACCAACACCTCTTGAACAGCGTGCAAATGGCGCGGGTTTACACCTCACTACGTTTTTCTTTCCCAAATATGGAAAAACTTTTGAAAAATATTAAGAAAACAACAAAACCTACCTCTCCTATTCCACATTCACACCACACGATAAAGAACCACACCCATACAAACTCGTGCCCTCCCTCAATTTCGCGGTCCGTTAGACCACATTAGGCCGCGGGTAACGAAAATATTAGCCATTGCGATTGCCAAAGTCATTCAGTGTCATCAGTGGCACACACCGTGGAAAATGTTGTTAGGTGCCAAATTTGAATATCGGCCAATCAACGCTCGACTGGCAAGTGGGATGATCCCTATAACAATTGAATTACAACGGTTTATCGGCGACGGCGACGGCAGGTGTCGGGAGCATTTTTTGTACTATTTTTTTTTTGTGTGTTTGTGTGTGTGTGTGTGTGTGTTTTTTTTTTTTTGGTGTTTCGTAGTAGGATGATGTTTATGTACGTTTTTGATTCGGTTAACAGGATAGGCATGGTTAGGGTAACGGCACTCCTTTTTTATTGTCTTCGCTTTTTATAAATATTGCGTTTAATGGTGGGAATGCTGTACCTACATGACTGGGAAAATAAAAATCGCCTATTATATCCTATGTATGACCTCAACTATAACTTGTACTTCATTATTATATATTTTTTTGCTTCACGCTATATCACGTACATAACATGGTAGGCAGAACAAACCTAGGTTAATAATATAAACCTAGGTTAATAATTTAGTGTTAAGCACTCCGTATCTATTGAGACACTTCTGTTCTCTAATTTTCACCGAATCCTGGAGACATTGCGCATTGAGTGACTAGAGCAAGGAAATAAAAATATTGAATATTTCATTTCTATGACTTATACTTATATACTGATAAACTGAATAGTTTGATAGGAGCTTCATGATTCCAATAAAAAAAATATTTTGTTTTGGATAATATATTTATGAAGAAAGGCTGCTTAGATCTGAGTTTAAATATAATAATTCTAAGTGATGATCGAAACTACACTTTCAATGGTGACAAGGATATAATAATTAAAGTTGCTTTAAAGTCGTTTTTAAAAAAACGGAATCATATAATAATTTAGTAACTTACTTTATAAGACTTAAATCAGTGATTGAATTTCTTACTGTATTGTTCAGGACTCAAAGGAAATTGATTTTTTTGTATTCTTCCATAATCTCAAAGGAATCTAAATGCTTTTTACGTTTCTCAGTTTCGACTGTGTGCTAACTGTCAGTCAGAAAGAGCTAAATAGAACTGAAAAATTATATATAAAAATAAGCAAGTCTCTTCTTAGTTGGCAAAAACAATTATTACAATTGAGATTGTAAAACATAAAAACATCAACAGTAGCAAACAAATATTATCATAGCCGCATTAACTACATTTTATTAAATTATTTAAATTACTATATATAAATTTGTTAATAATTTATATATTAAATAAAAATATTTATGAACATCAGACCAAATAAAATAGTAAAGTGAAATTAAAACATCTGGCTGTATATGATAATTGTCATTTTGCTACACAAGTTTAGCGTTCCTTTCTGCCACTGAATACATATTTAAATTCCTTTTGTCCCTACATGGAAAATGGGTAAAGAAAAAACACAAAAATATTTGAAATCAATCTGCACAACTAAAAAATCCACGCATTTTATCTAAAACTCTATCAATTGGCGTCGCATTCGTCGATACTAGCTCGTTATTTTCCAATTCTTGTAAAAGCCAATCAAATTTAACTGTGCCCACGAGTAAATGTCAATAAAGCTTATAACGCGAGATACTCATACGAATCGCTGGGGGGATGGAATGTATTTTTTATTAGGGTTGTGTACCCCTGCATCTAGGAATTTATGGCATTATCGAATTGGCGGTATGCAAGTTCATAATTGCCATGTTGGTTCGATGTTGGGTTTTATTTTTTGTTTGGATTTTTCGTTTAAACTTTGTATTTACCTAGAGTCCGTCATAGTGCAGTGGCAAACCAAATGTCTCAGTTATCGTAAACGTGACTGTTTTTGGTTCAGTTCCCATTCGAAGAAATCAATATCACGTTCAATATTTTGAAAATTAAATGAAGAGTCGGGGACGATTTATGTTAGCGCTTAGCAGGTCAGTATTACAATGACGCATAAAATGTTTAGTATCAATATATCACAGATTAAATTTAATTGCAAATACGTGGATGCATGTTTGTTATAATCCGTTGTTCTAATGGATTAAAAGATTGACAAAATAATAAAAACAACAGTCGAGCGCGAGTTAGACGCGTCCAGCGAGCGTTTCGTACTAATTTTACGATGGAAAGGAAAGGTCAACGGCAAGTATTTATCATAAGTTGACAAACATACATTTTCGGTCTTATGCGCTCAATTTATATGAAATGAACTACAATTATAAGTTTTATAATGAAATACTTTTTTATGGAAAAGACAAGGCAAACAAGCGTGCGGGTCACCTGATGGTAAGTGATCACCGCCGCCCACGACCCCGTGCAACACCAGAGGAGCTACAGGTGCGTTGCCGGGCGACAAGGTGGGTTGGCTGCCGGAGCCCGGCATTACCTGATGCGAAACGCAGTGGCATAAAGCCACTACTTCACGCCGGTTTTAAATGCCGGGGTGGTAATGATCCGGAGTCTGCCCATGCGTGTTGCCATTGCTGGCGACGTGACTCTACCACACGTACTTTAGTCGCCTCTTACGACACCACCAGTACCAGGATGATTCTATTCTAAACCGGGATCATGCGGCACAAATAATTTTTACTTTCGTTTTTTTTTTTTATTTTAAGCACAAGTTCTAACCTCTAACCAAATTTCATAACTGTGGATCCACAGAAGGCCCCGTATATTATTTATAGTTATTTGATATTAATTTTAACTTAATACCTCTGACAGACGAACAAAAAAGTGATTATTAAAGGATTTCGATTTTTCTATTACGATATGGAACTGTAAAATTATTCTAAAATCTTTCAATTCGATGAAAACGTGAAAACATTAAACGTGGAAGTACTAAAGTTAAAAATGTGAGGGGTTGATAAAATATTAGAACTTAAAAAAATGGATAAATGTATCTATATTTAACCGAAAAAGGTTCATATTATATACATAACCAACTTAACAACGTATACGTGCGGCTTCGTCCGCTTCTTTTTTATTTAATATTATTTAGTATAAGTGTATTTCGGAAAAATAGGTTGATTTGATTATAATTGTATTGTTATCTGTATTGAATATTCTGAATTTTAATTTGAATTAAAAAAAAAACAGCAAAAACTGATAAACTCGCTCTACAGCTAAACTTCAAACGGCAGAAAAACGTAGCCAGTTTTAAAACTAACCTGAATAAAAACAAAATGTCCCAATCTAAATAAAAAAAAACCTTTGTTTTTATTTAGTGTTGTTTTCATCACATTCGTTGCGTTCGAGTGACGTCCATCCGTCAATATTGATGTCTGTCATTGTGTCCTAAGAATATATGATTTTATAGAAAAGCCGTTGCAGTATTTTAACTATTTTATCAGCTTTACGCTGCATCCCGCACACAGCAGGGTAGGCAGAAGTAACCTCGTGTTAAGACACTCCGTTCCCCACTTTCTGATGAATTCTGGTGGCATTGCGTGATGAGTGGCAGAACTCCACGCCGCGCTTTGCCTCGACACCAGAGCGAAGAAATGAAAAAATAAATTTAAATAAATATTTCATCTCCTCGAGTGGGGATCGAACCCACAACCAGTCGGCTTACAGTCACACTTTGTGCCCCTGCACCACGATTGGCCTCAATATGAATTCTCTTATTGTGTAAAACTCTCTTTTTTACCGTACAACCTCCTGTATGTGTTCTCCATACAACATTACATTGGCGAAGTGATTAGTGCCAAACTAGCGGCACTCTTGAAATGCTATAAATTAAGAACAGAACAGATATATACCATCGTGGTACAGCGACATAGTCGTAAATGCGACGATTGTAGCTTCGATTGCCACTTAAAAGAACGATTATTTTAATTTCTTGCTTTGGTATCAAGACAAAGCTCGGCGTTGAGTTCTGTAAAGTAATACACAATGTCTCGCAAATTTGACGGAGAGCGAGCAACGCAATATCTTAACTATAAGTTCTCTCTGCCTACTCTACGGATACGGCTACAATACGAAGCTGATAAAACACATTAAAAACACAGTATCTTTTGTCATAATTTTCACGAGACTAATCAGGGGTGAACATGGATTCCTTATGCCAGACAGAATCTTGTTTGGCGGTACTTCAATCTACGTTTCCACCTGAATTAAGAACATCAATAAGAGTGGCCGAAACTCAACGCTGTGGCTTGTGTTATCAAACTAGGTAAGTATTTAATCTCGAATAGGAATCGAATCCATAGCCATTTCCTTTACAATTAGACAACGTTCCTATGCATCATGGTGGACACAAATACGTCAGCTACAAATTAAATATTTTATATTATAACAATTATATATTGTCACTTCCATGTTACTCTATGACAGAGTCGTCCATTCGAAACACTCCTATTAACTACACCCTATAATTGCTTTATAAAATATAAAAAACATGCTGTCATATGTTATGTATTTTCTAAATCAGAGTCAGCAAAAATTTGTTATAACTAATGTTATTTCTTTTTATGAAGTTTTGGATTTTAAAATTAGTAGTATTTCTAAAAACTGGCTAAGAGCGAGTTGGACTTGCGTACTAAGGGTTCCATACCATTATTTATAAAAACGGCACAAGACCAACTTTTGTTGTATGTCCCCTTAAATACTTATTATGTTCTGTTTTTTTTTTCAAACTTGTAAAATTCAATGTAGAAACAACATACATATATTATTTGTGAAAATGTTAACTGTCCAACTGTCATAGTACATGAGATATACACACTGGTGATAAATGAACAGACAGACAGACGGACCGACATCGTAATCTTAGTATGGAACTCTAAAAAAGTATATATATTTATCAGCTCCACACTGTATCCCGCACGCAGCAGGATAGGCACAGGGAACCTAGTGTTAAGTCACTCCGTTACCCACTTTCCGCCGATTTCTGGAGGCATTGCGTGCTGAGTGGCGGAACTCAATGCCGCACTTTGCCTCGACACCAGAGTGAAGAAATGAAAATGAAAATATAAATGTAAACAACTGTCACTTCCTCGAGTGGGGATCGAACCCACAACCAGTAGCATTTACAGCCGTTGTGCCCCTGCGCCACGACCGGCCTCAGTATATATTAATATGACAACTATATCTGCAAGATATAAATGTCAGCTATTGTAGCTCAGTAGAATAACATCTGATTGTAGTTTAGCTGTTGACGCACATTTTTGACCTTTCGCCTAATTTTGAGATAAATTCATTGCTACTTTACATATAAGTGGGAACCCATCATACAATACATGGGTTTGGTTAAATAATTCCTAATTACATAACTATTTAGTAAAATAAAGCAAAAATATATGATAACGCTACTGCTTTATCATATATTTTTGCTATTTTTGCTTTATTTCACACATAACTCATTTCCCCACTTTATGAGATATTGCGTGTTGAATGGCGGAACCCAACTCCGTGCTTTCTCTTATTTACCGGAGCGAAGAAATATGAATACATTTTTAAAATATCACACATACATTAATATTATAGTTGTTTCTCATGTTTCAAGTCAATGACATCCAAATCACAAATTAGTTTCCAAGAAAAAAAAAACAGTTCGTCTTCGGTCAAAGAACTAATTCAATATCATCCCCACTCGGTTTTAAATGAAATTCTTAAATAAATTATTCTGACTTAAATTAATAAATTCGAACGCTTTCATTATAGTTGCAATAAAAACAAATAGCTTGCACAATATGCAATACAGTGAAGTTATAGAGAGTGGCTACTCATATTTTATTTAAGTTCAAAGATATTAGAGGCCAGTCGTGGCGCAGGGGCACAAAGTGTGACTGTAAAACCGACTAGTTGTGGGTTCGATCCCCACTCGAGGAGATGAAATATTTACTTAAATTTATTTTTCCATTTCTTCGCTCTGGTGTCGAGGCAAAGCACGGCGTTGAGTTCTGCTACTCAATAAGCAATGCCTCCAGAATCCGGCAAAGTGGGGAACGGAGTGTCTTGACACTGGGTTCCCTCTGCCTACCCTGCTGTGTGCGGGATACAGCGTGAAGCTGATTTAATTTTTTGATTTTTTAAAGATATTAATGATTTATTTTTCAGCTTTACGTTGTATTAGCATTCGAATAGTAACGAAAATATTAAATATTTCCGTGCCTCGAGTAGGAATCGAACCCACCTAACCTGTCGCGTTTACAGTCATTACACTTACGTACAGCGTCTGGATGTAAACATATGGGTGTTGGTTTGATGTCTATTCGAGAGAATACATACTTTTCGTTCTGATAGACAAAGTGCAGCGTTGAGTTACGCCACTATTGAGGCGAAGTCGCGCTTACAGCCAGACTGCCGCCATAATGCAAACAGTATGTCTTAATTGAGGAAATTGAAGAACAAAGGAGAAGCTTCACTACTTCCAATATACCGTAACGAAATCATCCCCAACAGTGAAAGTGAGGTAAATTACAATATATTTTTTAATGTGAAACTTGTCATTTTCAAATTATCACTAAAATAGTGTTTTTCACATTTCACTTTTTGAGATCTATCTTACTTTTGTACCTTTAACTTAATTTAAAAAATCAGCTTCACACTGTACCCTGCACACAGCAGGGTAAGCAGAGGGAACCTAGTGTTAAGATACTCCGTTCCCCACTTTCTGCCGGAGTCTGGAGGCATTGCGTGTTGAGTAGCAGAATTGAACGCCGCGGTTTGCCTCGACACCAGAGTGACGAAATGGAAATATAAATTTAAGTAAATATTTAATCTCCTCGAGTGGGCATCAAACCCACAACCAGGTTTTACACTCACACTTTATGCCATTGCGCCACGACTGGCCCCAACTTTGTATGGCTATTTTGAACGAACTAATAGTATTGAAAATCAAAATATTACTCATTCAATTAAACATTTCTTTATAGGCACATTTCTCACAGGAACCTAATAAAGAATAATTTTCCTTATTTATTTTCTAACGAAAAACATTAGAATTACCAATAAGGTTTCCACCAAAAGGAGACTGTAAATAAAAAATACTATTGTATGTTTTTATGTTGCTAAATAAATGTTTACGTCCATTTATTTCTATGTCCACATAATGATTTATTTATGAAGATGAAAGAAATTTTAACTGTAGCACGGATTGGCTTTTATATTATGTTTTTATGTACTTTTACTTTTTATTTAAAAAAATAAATTAAATTAGCTTTACACTATATCCCGCACACAGCAGGGTAGGCAAAGGGAACCTAGTGTTAAGATACACCGCTCTCCACGAGTTCTGGAGGCATTGCGTGTTGGGTGGCGGAACTCAACGCCGCCATTTGCCTTGACACCAGAGCAAAGAAATGAATATAAATGTATGTAAATATTTTGTCTCCTCGAGAGGGGATCGAATCCACAACCAGTAGATTTTACAGTCACACTTGGTGCCCTTGCACCACGACTGATTTCACAGTTACACTTTTTGCCCTTACGCCACGAATGGCCTGGTACTACTTTTTTTATTTATATTTTTCAGAGTTATCATGTAGAGCCCGATTATTTGGTTCTCTTTAGTTTGCTACTCTATTAAGAGATGCTGTGGAATAATCTAATACTGTAGTTAATGTAACCACACCAAAAATAAAAGAAGGAAAACGTAAGCGTTCCCTCAATTATAAATTAAACTTGCAACCGAATTCAAGAATTATTCTGGAATGATACCAGATTATTCCAGAATAATGACAAGGATAATTTGGAAAGTAGGAAACTTTCCAATTACACCAATAATAACAATTAATATCTATATCCTCTATTAAATATCAAATAGAAAATTCAAAAAACATTGTTACTATACTCTTATTTTCAGATTAAATTCAATATAATGTATGGCACGAACAAAACGTTTATTCTCAAAGAGTCGAATGTATCGCATTCCTTCATCTTATCCCCCGAGGTCACAATAAAGGCGGGTCTAAGAGTGATTTACCGGAAAAAGCTTAACGTTTCTTATAAAAATCGGTGAACAATCACCCCTTTGCCCGTGTCATCTCAACTATATAGATTTGTCTATCTCAAACGATAGAAGTAGTTATTTTTCCATATTGGCGCAGTGGCACAGCGGACTGTTGTAAGCGCGATTGGTTGGGTTTGTTTTGTAGACAGAAGGAAGAAATGGAGATATAAATTTAAGTAAATATTTCATCTCCTCGAGTGGGGAACCCACACTTCGACTGGCCTAAATAATAATATTTACAAAAAAAAAATTAAAAAATTAATAAAAAAAATATTTAAAAAGAAAAACCAGGTAACGCGACGAAATATTTGTAAAGTACAGAAAATAAAATAATAATATTGCTCGAATAAATTATATAGGCGCTTTGCGTGAACAATATTGGATATGTTATTCAGGTACTATACTGTGTTATACTTATATAGTTCAAATGGATGATAGTAATTTATTTTTTAATATAACTTAATAATATTAATTAATAAGAATTTAATTTAACTTATCTCAATTTGAGTATTTAAATATAGTCACTCAGAAGGAAAATGAATTTACAAACTCCAGTACTGCGATAGTCTACCTTTAAGAGGATTATATTTAATGTTTCTGTAAGAGATATTGCCAACAGGACACTATTCATAACTCTTTGCCCTATTAAAAACGTGTTATTTTCTACTTTAACAAGTACTCCCGAAATTATAATATGCTTAAATATATTTTACTTGAATATTTTATTTTTAATTTTTTTTAATGCCTTTTGGAATTTGTATAGCTATGTGAAGTCAAGAATTTTCTGTAAAAAAGTTCTATAGAATGTACTTGGAGCTATAAATTACATGGCCTAAACTACAGTGGTTCGCTGGTAGCCTCTGAAGAGTTCCAATATTCATAACTTGGTTCCATCATCAGACCTTCTTCTGACGCCTTATAATTAATTGTATTATCACCTTAGCTAATTAATTACATTCAATGCACAATACCTACAGAATTCAGCGGAAAGTAAGTGTAAGCGCAAAGTGTCTTAACACTAGACTCCCTCTACCTACCCTGCAACTTGCGGGATACAGCGTGAAACTGAAAAAAAAACACACACACATTTCATGTTCTTTTCCTTGAGCAAGTTCGTCATTATAATATATATTTTCATAATTTTACTCTAAATTTACAAAGTTTATATAAGCTAGTATTATACAAGTACCTAGGTCTATTTATTCTCGTGGTACTACAACGGTACTGTAATTCGATTTAATGCTATTTACGTTTTCGTGTTTAGTGTTTTCGTAGTAATTCAATCTTGAGATGGAGTTCTTGGTACCCACTGAATAGTATTTATTTAGATTTCAAAGGTACATTTAGGATAAAGCAGGAAGCTTATATGGATTAAATTGTGATTTAGCATAGAAATAACAAATGTAATATATATTATATCATTGTTCCTATGGAATTTAGTATCTAATTTTTATTTCTTTCAGAATTTTCCGCGGCGTTGTGATGCGCCGCACACTCAATACGCAATCTCCCTAGAATTTAGCGAAAAGTGGGGAACGGAGTGAATTACTGGAAGCGGACTGTTTAACACTAGGTCTCCAGGTTCCCACTGCTTCGTGAGGGAAACTAAACAAAACGATTAAAGTTTAAGGTTACGCTTGACTGTAAACGTGACGATCGTACATTCCATTTCCATTTGGAGAAAATTAATTATTTTAATTTCCTCGCTCAGTTTTGATGACGCTATAACAAAGAATCATTTAAATATTTTAAAGTTCAAAATTGGCCCAAAAATACTTATATATGACGGTACTTCTACTTTAAGTACTTGATTATATTACAACATTAAATGGAATCTCTCAGCCCTTGAAATTTGATGCTAAGGTGGTGTAGAAAGACAGCGTCTTACGAAGGATTTTTTTTTAATTTCTCCGCTCTCTTAGGTGCTTAAAGCTTGCGCTCCACAATTAAGCAGATAGTCTGTTCCAGGCTGAAAAATCTAGATTCTGTTTGCTGACGTAGCTATACGGGACCCAATATTTTTTTAGCTTGAATCTGTATCCCACACATAGCAGAGAAGGCAGAGTTTCCAAAACCTGTAAACTCAGTTTTAGACATTACGTTCCCATTAAGACACTTTTCGACAAATTCTCAAGGGATTGGATGTTGAGTAACAGATTGCGATTTGGCTCATTACCAAAACGAAAAAATTAAAACATTAAATAAATAATCCCTCGAATGGGAATCCAATCCACAACCATCGCATTTACCGACTGTAAACACACTTGTACTCCAGCTATGAAATACATACACAATTTTAGAACAATAGAACATTATTACAGCTGATACTATGGCAAAAATGACTCTTAAAAATGTTTACCTAAGCGATTTATCTAGTAAAAGCTGGAACACACCCAGTTCCTATTATACACATTCATATCGACGTCATACTTCACAATAACCGAGATTAGCGTACATTCGTATACAGATCATTGTTTATTGCGGCAAATACATAAACCATTGTAAATAAATCCACTAGATTTCCTAACTAGGCCAGTCGTGTCGCAAGGCACAAGTGTGTGATTGTACGCGACTATTTGTGGATTCGATCCCCACTCGAGAAAAGAAAGTATTTAATACTCCCATTTGTTCACTGTGGTGCTGAGGCAAAAGCGCGGCGTTGAGTTTTGCCACTCAACACGCAAAGCCTCCAGATTTCGTCGTCAAATGGGCCGACGATTAAAATTAGGTTCCCTCGCCTACTCGCCATGCCTCTGCTGTGTGTAAAATACAGAATGAAGCTAGACATCTTTTACGTAATTGAGGTATGAAGTATTTAGTATATTTGTCGACTGCTAAGGAAGGGTTATGTTTTTCGCGCGTATCTTGTATGTATGTAATATTCTTTATTACCTCGTATTTCCAGAACCGCTGAACGGATTTACATATTTGAGGTATCGTTAGATTCGTATTAGCAGCCCAAGTGTTCTTAGATAGGTGATGTTAATAAAAAATAATCATGTCGGCTGTGAGACGCCATTGGACTTAGTGAAAAAAAAAATCGTTAAAATTTCGTTTCGAATACTACAATATGGGTCTCAAATTCAAGAGCTTAATTTCAGGATTTCAAAAAGGTATATCATAATTATCATTATCATAATAAATTCTAACAAAAAAATGAAAAATAAAAAAAATATTTGTAAAAACAAAAACCCCGACTGCTTCAAACTAAAAAGAAAATAAACAAGCCCAATAGTTTATTAGGATTAACAGTCGGGACCTATAAGTAATTCTTCAATCAATAAAATCTTTACCAGGAACCCCGCATAATTTAAAGAGGTCCCAACTGTTAATCCTAATAAACTATTGGCCTTGCTTATTTTCTTTTTAGTTTGATGCAGTCGGGGTTTTTGTTTTTACAAATATTTTTTTTTATTTTTTATTTTTTCTTACTTAACTCATCATAGTTACATGGCATGATGTCAAGTTGTAAACGCAATGGTTTTGGGTACAAAACCATTGACTGACTGACTGACTAACTGACTGACTGTCTCACTGACTGACTGAGTGACTCACTGACTGACTGACTAACTGACTGACTGACTGACTGACTGACTAACTGACAGACAGACTGACTGACTGACTAACTAACTAACTAACTATCTAACTAAATAACTGACTAACTGACTAACTGACTAACTAGCTGACTGACTGACTCACTGGCTGACCGACTGTCTGACTGACTAACTAACTAACTAACTAAGTAACTAACTAACTAACTAACTGACCAACTGACCAACTGACCAACTGACCAACTGACTAACTGACTAACTGACTAACTGACTAACTGACTAACTGACTAACTGACTAACTAACTAACTAACTAACTGACTAGATGACTAACTAACTAACTAACTGACTAACTAACTAACTGACTACCTAACTGACTAACTGACTAACTACCTACTGAAGCCATTTTTGTTTTAAAATAAAGTGTGGTTTTTAAATAATTAACCCTCAATATTTATCTGTATATGAATAAATATCTTTTTAGATATAGATCAAATATTAATTTTTTTTTGGCCAAATTGGCGGAGAGGTGAAAAGTGAGAAACAGAAGTGTCTTAATGGGAACGGAGTGTATTAACGCTAAGTACCCTGCAATGTGCGGGACACAGTGTGAAGTACTACTTACTATTTATTAATTTTTTTATAGCGAAAAGTTTATTTAGACGGGGCCGCGTTATAAATAATTCAATCCCTGGAGTGGACATCGAAGTCACAACCACCAAGCTTTTAATCAGACACTGCACTACGATGTCCTCCACTTTTTTTTTTGTAAATATAATTTTTAATATTACTTATCTTATTAATTAATAATTAGAACTGGAAAACAATTCGAAGTTAAATTAATACGAAATACGTATACGAATTTAAGTTAAGATCCCTTCTTAGAATATTTTGTTTGTTTGTTACGCTTTTACTTGAATCTATCAACTGTTCCCAGTGAAATTTTGTACACATATTTCTTAAAGTAAAATCATATGAAAAAAAAATATATACATTTTAGTAGAAAAGGAATAAATGAGGCCAGTCGTGGCGCAGCGGCACGAAGTGTGAATGTAACACCGACTGGTTGTGGGTTCAATCCACACTCGAGGAGATGAAATATTTACTTAAATTTATATTTCCATTTTCTTCGCTCTGGTGTTGAGGCAAAACGCGGCGTTGAGTTCTGCCACTTAACACGCAATGCCTCCAGAATTCGGCAGAAAGTGAGAAACGGAGTCTTAACACTATATTTCCTCTGCCTACCCTGCTGTGTGCGATACAGCGTGAAGCTTGTTTTTTTTTTTGATTTAGTAGAAAAGGATGACTATTAATATAAAATATTTTTTATATATAGGTTACAAATTATATATTTGTAAAATCAACTACTGAGGAAGGTTTAAATTAAAATATGTTTAAAATATCGTTGTATACAAATATATAAACGTTTAAGTTTTATTGTAATCTAATAATTCATAAATACTAACTTTTTAATCTGGTACTTTCGAAGTTCTAGTTAACTTTTTACAGCAAATAACTAATAGAAAATAAAAAAAAAACACCATTTTTTTACAGGAACAAAGACAGGTTCCTTTATTAAGTCACTCAGCAATATCTAGTCACAAATAAGTACATTTAACGCTTACCAAAGAGATAATCCAAGCTAACTTTACGGCGTCTTTAAGACTATGACTCTCTTTAATAGCGCAATTCGTCTCGTTACCTGAGCTAAGTAATGTAGTTAAGTTGTTATTTTATTGTAGAATTAGAGTAATGTAAACGCAACAGTTGCGAGTTCGATTCCCGCTTGAAGTTCATTTTCTCGATGTCTCGATAATTGGTTGGAAAATGGTGGACAGCAGCGTTAAGACTTTCTGGAGTGAAGGTATTTAGGTACCATTTCACCTTTTAAAAAATGGAATATTGTATTTTAAAAAAATCTTTTTTCTAAGATACATCAAGCTTAAAACGTCGCGGTGATTTGAGCTCAATGTTTATCGCATTTCCTAGAAAACGTTCTCAGTAACCTTGGGGCTATTGCAATTTCCTTTAAATATTGAAACAGATAGACGTTTCCTATTTAAAAAATAAACAACATTATTTTCAAAAACAAATAATAAAAATAAAAAATATAATTTAAATTGTTTCATTGTAAAAGTTTTAGGTTTAGGTTCTGTGTTTTTAATTATTTATCACCTTTAGGGAAATGGAATCCTAGAGTTAAGTCACTCCGTTTCCATTAAGACATTTTCCTTTGACCCTTTTTGACGATTTGTCGAGATGTATTGAGTGACTAAATTAAGCACTACGCTTTGCCTAATTATCAGAATGAGCAAATAAAAATATTAGGGAAATATATAATTCTCCAAATGGGCATCGAACCCACAACCACCGCGTCTACAGTCACACGCTTGTACCACTCACCACGACCTCATATGTAATACATGTAATATATATATATATACGAGTAGATTGTATATAACGTCTATGATATATTTACAATACGCAATGTAGAAAAAATATTCGTATATTCCATTCACAACCGGCTGAATGTCTATTTACATATACTTTTGAAATTATATTATATCACTACTAAGATATCTGTCTCTAAACCTCTCTAAAATATAATACCTAAACGTGTTTTTTTTTCTGAATGGAGTAAGACAGTTTTGTATATTGTTATCCCCATAGGATTCATACATATCATCATATGTTTTTATTATATAGTATATATAAGAATAAAATAATAATATGATTGTAATATCTAATAATATAAATTTAACTTACCTTCACGCTTTATCCTTAGCGGGGCAACTACCCCGTAACCGTAGCGAAGCGTTAGACTGTAGAGACCGTAGCGTTTGGCACTCCGTTCTTTCTAGTTAGAGAACGGAGTACCAAACGCTACGGTCTCTATATACTCGTACCTCTGTCGCCTCGTCCACTGTCATCAACCTCTTCATAAATGCCCTCCAGGGAGTCCTCATACTTTTTACGTGACCTTCCAGTAGTAGGGATTGGTGCGTTCTGGCTCATTAAATTGATCGCCTTATCAATCAACATTTTCCGCGGATTTTCTCGCGGGTCGCGGTTTTGATTAATTAATTGACCGCAGATTAAATTGATTACCCCGGATCCGCGGATTTTTTCGCGGCTAGTACCCGCCATCATTTAGTGTCTTTTCATAGAGTAGTAGGGATTGGTGCGTTCTGGCTCATTAAATTGATCGCCTTAACAATCTAAATTTTCCGCGGAATTTTTCGCGGGTCGCGGTTTTGATTAATTAACCGCGGATTAAATTAATTACCCCGCGAATTACAAACTTATCAAAAAATTATAAAATAGCACTGTATTACAGGCAGTGTTTTTTATTTCTTTAACATAAGAATACCTAACCTAACCTACTCATCATAGAACCGTTTCATACTTGTGTTGCTGGCGCACCATTTTGATTAATTAATTAATCAACCGCGGATTTCGTTTTATTTTTTTTGCATAACAATACTAACCTAACCTAACCTAGTTCGCAGTAAAATTGTTTTCGTATAATACCTACTCATCATAGAGTCGTTTCATAATTGTATCGGTTGGTTATCACCTAGTTATTTCGTTGTAATCATCTCTGACTCAGGATTAAATATTTAGTACAATCAGCGCTGATTTGAAAGGCTACGTAAGCTGATGTACAAAACTTGTTGATACATGTCTCACCGGAAGACGAATTGTACCTGCCTTTGAAAGAGGAAAGATTTTTATCCCTTAAGTATTTCTTTTGCAATTATCTCTGAGTCAGTGTCCGTTTCAATATTAAATTCATGTCCCTACAAGTTTCATAGTAGTAGGGATTGGTGCGTTCTGGCTCATTAAATTGATCGCCTTATCAATCAAAATTTTCCGCGGATTTTCTCGCGGGTCGCGGTTTTGATTAATTAATTGACCGCGGAATCCGTTGCGTATATTTTGAAAAATTAAAAAAAATTACCTAACCTAACCTAACCTATAAATAAGGTCTGTGCGGACTTGCAAAATTTTGTCGGAAACGAAAGTTTCCTAAACCACTAAAACTCAAGTTATTTCATTGATATTTGGCATACGTGTCTTAAATTGTTTCTTGATTAGTTTGTAATCATCATTTTATACATAATTTATATATTTTCTAAAAAAAATCACTTGTAAAAATTTTCATACTAAAATTTCATATAACAATTATTTCTAAGTATTTTTTAATTAAGTTCTAGCGGATAGATTTTGTTTATTTTTGTTTTGTTCCGTAGGATCGTGCTCATTTGCGCGAATCCGTTGCGTATATTTTGAAAAATTAAAAAAAATTACCTAACCTAACCTAACCTATAAATAAGGTCTGTGCGGACTTGCAAAATTTTGTCGGAAACGAAAGTTTCCTAAACCCACTAAAACTCAAGTTATTTCATTGATATTTGGCATACGTGTCTTAAATTGTTTCTTGATTAGTTTGTAATCATCATTTTATACATAATTTATATATTTTCTAAAAAAAATCACTTGTAAAAATTTCATACTTAAATTTCATATAACAATTATTTCTAAGTATTTTTTAATTAAGTTCTAGCGGATAGATTTTGTTTATTTTTGTTTTGTTCCGTAGGATCGTGCTCATTTGCGCGAATCCGTTGCGTATATTTTGAA